>JAGFMF010012151.1:2767949-2780813 GCA_019455555.1 Galemys pyrenaicus | reverse complement strand
TCTTACCGGTGTGAGGTGGTACCTCATTGTGGTCTTGATTTGCATTTCCCTGACTAAGAGGGATGTTGAGCATTTTCTCATGTGTCTATTAGCCATGTTCTACTTCTATCATTCTAAATATGTTTCACCCTCATTCCATCAAGCCTGAGACCACCTCACGAATTTGGAGGCAGAGAACTCACAAGTGCTTGCTGGAGAAGAAAAGGGAAAGGCGCATTAACGTGCTTGCGAAGATCCAAGATCACCTACGATGTGTTAGGCACACAGAGGCTGCTGAGATATTTTCCTGCCTCATGGACTCACTCGTTAGCAGTTTTGGTTTTAAAAGGAAGGCAAGAATGTGGAGAAAAGAGAACACTCATCCAGTGTTGGTGGAAATATAATTTGGTGCACTCTTCATGGGGAAAGATATGTAGAGTCCTCAAAATTAAAAAAAAGTGGGAGGGGGGAACACCAATTCCAATTGATCCAGAAAAAATTCTGCTAGGTATTTACCCAAAGAATATGAAAACAAATCAAAAAGATTATTAACTCCTATGTTCATGGAAATGCTCTCCACAAAAAACAACTCATGGAATCAACCTAAATGCCCAGTGACAGAGGTCTGGATAAAGAAACTGGAATATATATTCAGTGGAATACTACTCAGCCATTAAGAAAGAAGAAATAGTGCCTTTGCGTACAAAATGGATGGATCTTGGAATGATTACACAGAGTGAGATAAGTCAGAAGGAGAAGGACAGATACCAGATGGTCTCACTTATCTGTGGAATATAAATAACAAAAGAAATTGGCAAAACACACAAATAATTTGTAGGTTCTGTGCAAAACATATTGGTTACCAGTGGGAATGAGGAGGGGAGGGGGAAAGAAAGGATCAATTGTGCATGATGTGAAAACATTCCCCCAGTTATACAGATATGAAAATGGCTGACAAGGTAATAAAATTAGATACAATGAAGACACACAGCAGAGGCTACTGTGTGACTTCAATGTCCTTCCCACAAACTGCCACAAAGAAAAGCAGCTCTGGAGGCAACCTAGAAATCTTAGGGAACCAAACACTTGAATAGATAAGTATGGGACATGCAGCTCAACTTTCTTTGTGCTGTCATGTAAAGGATTTTAATTCCATGGGGAAATTAATGGAGGTATAATGAGTGACAATTAGGAACATTAAAGTCTGTCGCTTGCAGTGTGATAGTGCCTTGAACGTATCAGATGTGCGCTTTTCAGAGAGAGCTTCAGGCAAGAGCGGGTCAGAGGCCAGGCCAGGCTCCTGCTAGAAGGAAGGAAGAAAGGGGGCCCCTGCCAGGCAGCACCGACAACCAGCAACGGGCCTGCCGGGCTGGGAAAGTCCAGTCCCTTCTCTCTGCCTACGAACCCTCACGACATTCAGTCCAGCGGCAGGACTTCTAGGGCTTGTTTTGGTTTGGTTTCTGTTTCTTTTCTCTATATTCTACATATGAGTGAAATCATCTGGTATCTGACTTTCTCCTTCTGACTGTTTCACTGAGCATGATCCTTCCACTTCTATCCATGTTGTTGTGAATAGCTCGATTTCATTTTTTTTTTATAGCTGAGCAGTATCATTTATTTAGACCACATCTTCTTAATCCACTCAACTGTCTTTGGGCACATGAACTGTTCCCATAACTTGGCTGTGGTAAATAGTGCTGCAATGAACACATATCTGCATAAACTTCTTTAAATTCATGTTTTTGAATCTTTCAGGTAATTAGCTAGCAGTGGATTACTAAAATGTACATTAGAGTTAACAGTTTAAGAAGCTGCTTCCCACAGGGGTGAACCAGTCTACATATCCCCACCAATAACGTAAGAGGGTTCGTTTCCTCCATATTCTTGCTAACACTTGCTGCTGCTCCTAGTCTTTTTGATATTCTCACAAGCATGAGATGGTACCTCACTGTGGTTTGACTGACATTTTCCTGATGGTTAATGATAATGAGCTTTTTTAAAATGTGACTTTGGTGCTCTCTCTGTCTTCTTTGGAAAAGTATCCTATTTAGCTCTTATACCCATTTTAAAACTGTGTAGTTCACTTTTTGTTGAGTTACATGTGTTCTTTGTATATCTTGAATATTAGACCCTTGTAAGATATAAGGTAAGCAAATATTTCCTCCTGCTCAGTAGGGTGGCTTCATTTTTTGATAGTTTCTTCACTATGTAGAAGTCTTTAGCTTGATGTAATTCTGTTTATTTTTTATTAACTTGTCATTGGAGTTGAGTCCCCAAAGATATTACTGCTGCCAATGTCATGAGGTGTTTTGCCTTTATGCATTTTGTGATTTCAGGCTTTATGTCCAAGTCTTTAATCCACTTAGATCTAATTTTTTAAAAGATTTATTTATGCATAGAACTAGGGTGTATGTCAGAGGTATAGAGGGTAAGAGGATTCACCAGAGACAGAGTGTGGAGCAGAACAGGCAGATGGACTAAGGGAGCAGCTGGCGAGACAGGAGAGGTCTGCTGAGTCATGTGGGTCAGCTCCCTGGCCGGGGACTGAACTCTTGCTGCAGTGGTGAAAGCATGAGAGAGCTGACTTAAGCCCCTATGCCACCAGGGAGGCCCAACTTTAAGCTATTTTTCCATATGGTCTAGTTTCATTCTTTTGCATGTGACTGTCCACTTTCCCCAAAACCATTTGTTGAAGAAACTTTCTCCATTTTATGCCCTTGGTTTCTTTGGCATAAATTAACTTGCCCATGTAAGTGTAGACTTATTTCTGGGCTCTCAAATCTATTCCACCAGTCAGTATGTCTGCTTTTATTACAACTCCATGCTGTTTTGAGTACTACAACCTGGTAGTATAATTTGAAATCTGAGTAATACCTCCATTCTTCTTTTTTTGCCAGGATTTCTTTGGCTATTTGGGGTCCTGTGGTTCCATACGAACTTTAGTAATGTTTCCTCTGTTGCTTTGAAGCATGTCATTGAAACTTTGATAGGAATTGCATTTGGGTAAGATGACTACTTTGACAATGTTAATTCTATAGAATGGAAGCTACCAAGGGTTAGGGTGGGAAGGGGGAAGAAGGCAGGGAGGGGGCACGGTGGACTACGGTGGAGGATTAGGGGTACTTTGGTGGTGGGTGTGGTGTAGTAACATACATGTGAAGAGACGGGAAACTGCACCTCCAAATTATATATAACGCTGTAAAACACTGTTACCTCAGTGAAAGTAATTCAATAAAAAAATTAAAAAGAAAACCTCGCTTTACTAATGATGAGAGCTACCACACTAAATTAGTAAGATTATTGAAAGGAGGAGATAAACTAATGGGATCAGGAAATGGGTTTGGTGTGAAAAAGATGTGGGCTGTGATCGGACCCTAATCATTAGCAGGTTCCTTGAGCACGTCCTACGGCCTTGGGAATGGTGTGTGTGCCTTTAACTACTAACCCTCAGCTAGCAGAAGGACAGCCTGCTGCTTGATCAAAGTATTGGCGCAGTAAGAAGTTAATTTTAAAGACATTCGGCTGTATAATGTCCATGTTCCTGCATGAAGTTCAAACCGCCTGGATGTGGACAGCACAGAGCCTATGAAAGAGCAGACGAGCCCATTTTCATTGAGAGAGCTGCCCGCAGAAGATGGAGGGCTCTTAAGCGCCTTGTGACAGAGGCTTCATTTCCCAACTCAAACCCTGCTCACACTGTCCCTCCACTTGCTGAGCACACATTCCTCAAACTGAAAACCACACACAGTGATGATATTTTGCACACTGGTGACATTCAAATTCAGAATATGTGTGGTTTAAAGCAGTGAGTGGGACCTTGACATGAACCTCATGAGAGTGACAGACTCACACTTGGACAACCTTCAGGACACCCCAAGCAACGCTACTGATCTCTGCTCCCCACGGGAATCTGCTCCGCAAGGAGGAGTTTTTCTTGGAAAGACATACACAATCGCCAACAGCCAGTTCCCAGACTGTACATCATGGATTGGGAGAGGGGATGAGTAACAGGGCAGAATAAAATAATCCATCAACTCTTCTAAGACACTGAAATTGAGGGACAGAGGGCTATTCCCCCAGTCAAACCCTATCCCCCTCTCCCGCTCCCCATCCACATCAACTGTAAGACCCCTCAGGCCTCTTCTCTTTAAGAAGCACTGGAGAAAGACACTAGCAAACATGCTTAAGTTATATGTTGTCACTGGAGAAAAATACAAATTAGAATAGTAATAAAGATAAAAAAGTAAAATGGCCTAAATATTTATTATTTACAGTAAATGTTTCACTGACTATAACATAATAGTTTACTTAATGTAATCAGAAGCCTAAATGTCATTTGATAACTGCCATTTTTGACCTAATAAATCATAGTTTATATTTTCCCATAACTCAAGTTGTTTTTCTGTTAGATTTATATTATTCTATTTTTAACACATCACAGTTTAATAAAAATATCTTTTTCAAGTTTTCACATTTTAGACAATGTGGTCTCACACATTTCTTTAAATCTTTTTATACATCCTTAAATACTTTTCTAGGCTAAACTAGTCAAAGTGGAATTTGTGAATCAAAAGACAAAAAATGTTTGTTAACATATAGAGTTGTGTCTATATCATAATCTCTATATATTACATCAGCTCACACATGCAAGCACACACACACGCACACACACACAGAATAAAAATTGGCTCAGGAGATGGCAGATGCCTGGCAGGTCCTAATTCTGCAGTAGAGGTCAGCAAGCCCGAGACCCCACAGAGAGGGCAGCTCGTTTCTACAGGCTGCCTGCGGGCAGGACTGCGCCTGGATAGGGCAGTCCCTTGACGGTAAGCCTTCAGCGGGCTGGGCGAGGCCCAGCCACATTACGGGTGATGATCCGCTTTACTCCACAACCACTTATTTAACTGTTAAGTCTCATCTAAAATTACCTTCACAGAAACATCTAGAATAATGTTTAACCAAACATCTGGGTATGTGGCCTAGTCAAAATGACACAGAAAATACACCATCACAATCTTCCTAGTTGACTTAAGTATTGATCTCCATGAAACGTCCCTTGTGGTCTTCAGTAATCTGCCTGATATTTGTCTAGGCATATAAGCCTTTCTTTCTGCATCCTTGTCATAATCTGTTAGCTGCTGTAACAAAATATTGCAGACTGACTGGCAGATGGGGGAGGAATCTCTCTAGAGCTTGTTTTTAAGATCACTAATCCCATTCACTGTAGCTTCACCCTCATGACCTAATTAATTCCCAAGGACCCCACCTACTATTACCATCACCTTTGAGGTTTAGGATTTCAATTGATTTAGGGGGACACATTCATATCATAGCAGTACATAATCCTTTAAAAATATTATTTTTACTATTTATCCTCATATATTAAAATGTCTCTTATAAACAAAAAATAGTTTTGGAATATTTTTTAATCTTGTCTAATAATGTTATTTAATAAAATTATTTAATTTATTCATATTTAATGTGACTCATTAATGTGGCTCACATATTTGGGTTTACACCTACTATCTTTCTATGTGTTTTCTATCTACAATCTTTCCTTTTTTGGGTTTTGTTATTCTGTATTATTTTATTCTTCTATATTTGCTTGTTAGCGATACACATTTTGCTCTTATTATCCCTCCCAAAGTTAACTACTGTTCTGATTTTTTTTTCACTATAAATTTATGATTGTTTCTCTTTTTGTACTTAATGATTTCTATTTGCCCAGTATTATGCTTAGAGTTAAAAAATGTTTTCCATGTAATTATAAATTCATTCCTACTGCTGCATAATATGCCACAGTGTGAACATACTGCATTTGTCTATGCTTTTTAAGTTTACTTTGTTCCCAGACTCTTTTGCTTTGAGTTTTATTACAATTCATTTAAGTTTGGTTTTCCATGTATTTATGTCATTTTAGGTTTGTAGCACTTCTAGAGTATCTATCCTGATTTCTTTCATCAGTTTTGGAAAATCCTCAGTCACTGACCATCAACCACTGCTTCTAATTCATTCTTTCTTATCTCTATTCCTGGGACTTAGATGATATGTATACTCTTACACTCTTTTCTGTACTTGATATCATGTTTTCTCTGTGCTTCAGTCTTGATATGTTCTTTTGACCTATATCCTGGTGTATTAACTCTCTCTTTAACTGCATCACATCTTTACTTCGATTACTGTGTTTTCAGTTCTAAAAGATACATATCTATGTATGTCTATGTATGTGTGTGTTATAGTTATCTACTGTAAGACCTCATTTGGTCTTATGATTTTGAGAACACACGAGTCATGACCCTATACAGTCCCCATCTGAGAACACGGACATCCGGCTCCCCGTGGGTCTTTTTTTATTGTTTGCTTGATTTGGGGGGAGGTCATATCTTATATTCTTTTATGTCTGGTTAATTCTGATCGACTATGAGGCTACTGTCATTCAATAATCACCTGCAGAGATTACTGAGGTGCTGGGTGAGGTCCTCCTTTCGGTGTTTCTGGCAGACAGCTAGCCTGCAGGCACGGAGCCTCAGTGCTGACGTAGAGGAGCTTCATTCTCTGCGCAGGCTGCGCTGTTCTTGAGGGCAGGGTTCCCAGCTGAAACTCTGGGATAATTTCCAGGGAGCCCTCTCTTTGGCAAGTCCTGAAATCCAATTTCCCCCAATCCTATGAGACTAATTAAAACTCTGTTTAGGTTCTTAGCTTTTCATCTGCTGTTTTCCATGCATCGTTTGTCTTTGTCACGGCTTCCTAATCCCCAGTGCTCCGGGGACAGCACCTTCAAGAGGGTTGGGTTCAACTCTCTAGGTTTCCTGTCTCTGGAAGCTTCAACTTCGAAAGTTTTAATGGTTTCTACAATTCTCTAACACCTTCAGACAGATTTTTGCCAAGTATCTTTTTGAGTCTTTATAATTGTAGGGAAAAGGTTGTTCTAAAATATGCTAGTCTGACATTTCCAGAAGCAGAAATTCACTACTATAAGCTATTCTCTTTGCCAGATTGATAGGTTAAGAGGCATCTCATAATTATCCTCTCCCCATGCCTAAGATTAGCACTAGAACACTGGAGAAATCTACCTTCAAGTGATTGGAAAATTAAATTACTGTGCTTAAAAGTGACCAGAGGTAATTTTTATGTCCTAAAGTAATCACAGAAGTCATGAGACTGCCCTGGATTTAAGCAGTGTGTATGTGTGTGTGTGTGGTTGTGTAGGCAAGGAACTAGCCCCACAAAGCAAGTTTGAAAGAAGAGTGGGTGGGAGACAGTTGTTTTATGATTGTATCTTGTTAAAATCTGTTCCATAAATACTTGTATAACAATAGCATTGAGAGCAACAAACCACCACCATCAATATTTCAACAAATTATCCTGCCATTCATTCATCTATTGTCTTATTTAACAAATACTGACTTAATAGCTAACATGTAAAGCTCTGCACAGTGGTTAGAACAGGCTTATGAGTGACAAGGACCTAATATTTTCTTCTCCTAAAGGATACAGAAGAACTGAAGAGACAAAGTCTGAATTAAGAACTCTGGCCCTGGAGTCAGAAAGAAATAAGTTTCTGTCCTCAGGGACTTCTGATCCAATTTAAGGGAAAATAATGTAATTTCCCCCCAATATTATACAGTACAATGAACATATTCTGTAAGTGAAAGAGATTAACCTTTGCTGTGCTATCTTTAATTCTGGTAGGTTGAGCAAGTTTGTTCTTCTCTGTTTTTGTGTCCCAACTATACAAAAGTTGATGGTGTTCATTACATTATCGCTAATAGTTATTTTCATAGAGTTCTAATATTTTTTGTTCTGTGACTCAATAAAATCTACGGACAGTGGCGAGAAGACATTTTTAGGTTCAACAAGTTCATAACATTCTGAGGCACTAGAGGGCAGCCAAACCACAGTCATGTAAAACACACATCCTGTTGCTGGGGTCCTAACAATGGAAAAAGGACTTGCATTCACTCACGCTTTCCTCCTGCCTAGGCTGACTCTGCCCTGCCCACCAGCGATGGATTTTCCTCATGGCTTCCTTCCCTGACACTGGTCAATTTCACAACCGTTTTCCTACTTGTAATATTCCTGCGGTGATTATTTTCACAACTGAAAATTTGTACCTCCCATTTTGGATACAGAATGTAATATTTGAAATTGAGACGAAGATGGCAAGCTCTGACGTGGGATATCATGTTGTATCTGAACCTTTCGGTTCAACTCATGTACTAAGTCGGAGTGGAAGTAAGCGAACTTCACCCAGTGCGCCAAGTACTTGTGTTCAAGCGATGGAGAGAAGCGGGGTTACCAGCCTCTCTCAACACTACCAGACCTGCTGGGTGATGGGAGGACTGGACCAGATACAAGAAGGGAGCTGACGGCTGAGCAGAGACCACCGTTTACAAGTATGTTCGAGGGACAGTACAGTTACCAAGTCTCAAATCTCTAGCTAGCTAGCACTTTACCCTTGGGGGTGCGAGTCTGAGTAGACCCCTGTAGCACACCTGGGAGTCACACCCACTCAGCAGATGCCGGCTGGTGTAAAGAGAAGGCAGGCTTATTTAATACTGCTAGACTCTAACACTGCGTGACGCTCTGTGCTATATGAAGCTCTGTGATATACATTATCCCATTTGTTTCTCACTGCAACTATGCAAAACAGGAAGAAATGGCACTGCTAATATTTCTGAGTGAGTTTTTACATAATTTGCTATATAGTTCAATGATTTTTCAGAAAGAGGGATATACCAGGCCTGTCGTACAGCCTCCCCATATTCAAGATGGGAAATTTTGGGCATTTAAGTATCTACTTCACCGCTGGGATGGAAAATTGATAATAAATGCAGGGGTTTTTGAGTGTCAGTCTCAGAGAAGAAAAATCAGTTTGGGCAATGCCCTGTGTCTCCGGGTGCCTGGGGGACCCAAGGCGGTACACAGCAGGGGTGCTCCTGCGTGTCTCCTCACTCATTCGTTCACCCGTTCATTAGTCCACAACCAGGCACCCTCCGAGCTCCGCACCTGATAGGTGCATACGCATTTCTAAATGTGGTTTTAGCTTCCACTTTCCAGGTTATTAGTGAGGCTGGGCCTCTTCTCATGCGGGCAGCCATTCTTCTTATGTGAGGGGGTGAAATGAACAGACGTGTGTTTCTGGGTGTCTCCGACTACAGTGCAGGGAATGGACTGAGTGAACTCATGGGAAGTTCTCTGCCAGCCACTACTGTTACAAGACAGAAAATACATTTGCAGCTTGGTTTGGCAATTTGAGTTAAAGGGAAGACAGCTCAGGTTAGGGGCGAGTTAAAGGGAAGACAGCTCGGGTTAGGGGCAGAGATAAGGGCACCAGACTCGAAGAGAAATTTAGCACATAAAGATGATGGAAGCGTTTCCAATTCCTGAAAGTCTCCAAGAATTGAGAAGGAGCCGAAACTCCCTAGAACTCTAGGTAATTTCTGAAATAAATTTTTCATGAAATACTTTCAGCTTTATGCTCCTTAACTATTATTATATTTTTCTGAAAATTTCATTTAAGAAAATAAGAAATTCTAAGTTTAATACCTTTACACATAACCATAATTATCCAAACACAGGGAAAAAGCTGCCAACATCAGCAGACGGTGCTGCAGTGACGGAACAGTCAGGTCTGACGGGAGTCACGACATCTCACAGAACAAGCAGCCCAGACTGCTGAAGTAAGGTCTTCCTAAAACTTGTTATTTCTTAGACTATCACTCCCAGGATTTGCATAAAGCATGAAATGAATGCTTATTAATATTCATTTTAATTACCAAAATGCCTCAACCTGGGCCAAGGGCACGCACTTACAAATACGGCGACCAGACCGTGACCTCCTGGGCCCGAGATGTCCTCCTTAACCTCTCATGCTGCCCGCTCTGCGATTGCTTCAGCTTCAGTCTGTAGCTCCTTCTGGCCAGTAACCTCTGCTACTTGCGAAGATGATTCTTCCAAGTAGCTTGTTTCTCATCTCCCTGACGGGTTGATTTTTTCCCCCAGAAGCAGAGATTTGGAAAACTGCAAATTTCCTGACAGCTGTTACTAAGGAATCTCAACACAGACACTCGGATAGTGGGGGAACTGCATGTTCCAATCTGATTATTTCCCCGTCATCAGGCAGGTCAGCCCTGAGCACAGACAGGAAAGGGCCCACTTATCAGCCACAATGAGAACTAAATTTCCAAACAATGGTCTCTTACACGCGCTTTGAAAAAATATGCCTTTTGAAAGAGTGCAGAACAGACTGGAACAGCCAAACTCAAGGGCTTTCTCCATGGGGCCATCAAAGTCTGAGCTTGGAATATAGACAAGATGGTCAATGAGACATTTCAGCATAACTCCTGGGGGTTGACTCTCTTTTAGACATATTACCAAAACAGTCTTTATGTCCTGGAACAAAATCTTGTGTTGAATCACAAAGAACTCCTAATGACTAGGCGGTTGACAGCTTGTAACACGTGGCTAAGTGTGTCGCAGTGAAATATGCATGACCTAAAAGAGGCTCAGAATTGAGATAAAAATAAATGAAAAAATAATCTGATTATTGCAAGAGGCAATAAAGTTGCTCAATCACCAAATAATCGCCATCCGTCCCCTCAGATTCTGAATCCAAATGGGATTTCCCCAAGATGCATTAGAGATTCAAAACGGGGGTGGAAGCAGAAGTGGCCATTCTACCATCTGACGATGACAGTGGCCGTGCACAGCCTCACAGAGCACAGCTCCTCTCAGGGCCTCCAGAGCTGCGGCGTGTGCACTTGCGTAGGGATGCGAGGCCGTCAGCAGCGCTAAAGCCCACGCCTGGGCTGCAAAGACACCTTTGCTATTTTCCTGTCTATTAAGTATTAAGCACCCTCTGGGTACTTGGCACAGTTTCTTTTGTTTAGTGCATTTGTCATAGCTTTCCCTGCAGGGAAATGTTTGTCAGACTGTGTAAGAATAAGAAAACTGGGAAGAAAATGAGTACTGCAGAGAGAGGGGAATACAATGTGCTAGAAGAATCTTAAACTCCACAGCTATTTATAGATCTTGAAAAGAACGGCCTTCCTTTGATTGGAAGAGGCGCTTCTAAGAGAACTTAAAGAAATAGAACAAGAGAATGCTAGTGAAGTGGGAAAAATTATCTAAGACTTGTCTGTCTGTACCACATCGGTACATGTACCAAAAAAAAAGTATTTGATGATGAGGCAGACATCTTTCAGAAGTTTCTCTTTTTTCTTAGATACTAAAGGTAAAATCAAGATACTAAATAAAAATGGGAGAACCGTTGGTTAGCTCGTGCTGTTTAGGGGTGAAGCTTGTTCCGCAAAGGCGCTGTATTCTCAGAAAACACTGTAAGCAGGGAGGACATAGGAGGTTTTAAGGATAAATTAATTACTGGACTCCATTTTATGCGTATCCGAGGAAATCGGCACAGTTAAATATGCACGCAGAGCACCAAAGAGGGCAATGAGGACGACTTGGATCCAGGTCTGCTCGAGGACGACAGGCACAAAGCAAAGATCACAATCCGCCAGGGGCCCAGGAAATTCAGCCAACAGGTGGGTTCTTGAAGAAGGGACTCGCACTCTGGGCTCCCCACTGAAAAACTCAAGGTTTCTTTTAAACTTTGCTGCTCAACTATTCAAGGAGGTCTGACATTACGAATTTTAAATGAGCCCCAGTAAATCCTAATATTCAGCGAGCACTGAGAATTGCTGACCTCAGAGGCTAACCAGGCAGGAACTAGGCATATCTTCCAGTCTCCATGATCTCTTCGAAGCCAGCTAGAACCTGGCCCTGTGGTGCTGGCCCTGCGTGAGCCAGGTGGAACAGCCTTGTGCTGGAAGGTGATTTCCACCCTCTCTGGATCTTGCCCCCTCTTTGCTTCCTACAAAACAAAACTGCCTCTGGGCTAGTTCAGGAGTCTCTCCTCCTTCTAGTAACAGGATATTCCCCAGGGGAAGGGGAGGTTCCAGGCCCCCAGCCCCACCCTAAGGAAGGGTGGAGCTGAGCAGGGAGGGGAAGCTAAAGAAGGAGGTCTAGGAGAACTGGAGGAGGCCTGTGCAGCAAAGACATGGACTTCTCAGCCTGGGACTTTGCCAGGGCCTTGGGCGACGTGGAAGCAGACACTTGGAGGAGACAGAGGCGTGGGTGAGAGACCTTGGGGAGGCTGACAGTGGCAGGCTGTATTTTGGTTTGGAATTTGATTTTGCTCTTTTCCTTCCAGACTTGCTGGGCCCCTTCTGCCCCTTTCCTACGGGTCCCACCAGACTTTGTCTTAGACGTGTGCCAGGCTTATGGGCTTCAGTGACCTGCTTTGGGCCAAGCTTGTTTGGCTGATCATTGACCCACGAGGGATGGGTACCTTTGGGTGTTTCATGTGGAAACTATTCTTTCTCCTCTCTTCTCTTTATTGCACACTGATTATATTACAGTTCTTTTCCACTGGAGGTCTTATGCACTAAGAGTGCACTTGTCTTTATGTGGTGAGAACCCACTCAGAACAGGCAGGTTGGGGGGTTCTGGGGTGCCCCTCACCCTGCCCTGTAACAGTCTCAGAGATGAAACACTTAACATGAAGGACACGGTTGGCGGTGTCTCCAATTCTACATGTAACCTTTTTCTTTCATTCTTTTGCATTTATCATTACTTAAATTTTTTGTGACTTGCACCCCGTTGTAAACAAACGGGACCATGCCTTGTGCTTCAGAGCTCTATAGCTGACTTCATGCAAAGTCATGCTTTACAAGAACTTTTGTTTTGTTTTTGGTGAAATCCATTTATGTCTTGGGGGGGGGGGGCGGGTAGGGCCCTCACCTGTGACCTCAGGCACCAGGCAGCCCTAGAGCTATCACACTAGGCTGCTGCAGGCTGAGTCTCCTGCGCTGGCGTTCAGAC
>JAGFMF010012151.1:2751828-2767166 GCA_019455555.1 Galemys pyrenaicus | reverse complement strand
TAATAACTTTTGCCACGTGTACCTGGAGTTGGGACTTTTAAGTCTTCTGAGCGCGCGGGTGGAGAACCCAGTGTGGGGAACCCATTTTATATTAGGGTTACCCTGTAACAAGACCTCACAGGGTAAGGGCGCCCTCCTACAAGACTGCACTCCCCTTGCACTCTGGATGCCAACTGCAAGGCCATGTTGTTGCCTATTTGTCTGCCAGAGGTTCCAATCACCGCCTCTTTGAGCTCAATGAATTTGCCAGAGCAGCTCAAAGAACTCACGGGGTGCAGGGGGCTGAGGTAACCACTGGGGGGCAGTGAAGGACCAGACTGAATGTGGATGCAGGTAGCAGGGCTCATCACATAGTCCTGGAGGATGCTGGGGAGAAGCCCCTAACAAGGGTCCAAGGAGGACCAAAGGAAGGAAATGGCCCAGAGCCAGCTGAGCCACACTTGCCACCCTCATATGTATGCACCATCACCCTGTAAATGTCTAGAATCACCTCTGAAATCCCAGGGTGGGGGGTCTCAATTGTCCGGTGTGTGAGGCAGAATTGGTGCAGTGGGGTCCTGTCCTTCCTGGCATGGACACCACCAGCTCAAGTCATGGGGAGCAGAGACCAAACCTACGAAGGTCTCAGGAAGCCAGGAAAAACCTCCAGGAGAGAGGAGTCCACACAGCCATCAGGCTCTGCTCTGTGAGCTGCTGCTCAGCACGCCAGCGCCAATTCCCCAAGAAGGAGGCCAGGCTGGCTTCCTCCCTGCCAGGTTCCCACGCAGCTTCCGGGCCCCAGGGCCCCTGCCTCCCTCTCTGAGCCCATCTGACCTCCTCCTTCCTTGCTGATGTGGAAAGTGGCTCCCCGCAGCCCCACCCACACACAGCTCAGAGAAATCTTGCAGCCTGGGGGTGATGGGGCTGCGGGTGGGAGTGGGCTGGGCACACAGCATTTTTCAGCAGCTGTACTTACTGCTGTCCTTGACCTTGGCCAGAGGACTACTTCTGATTATGTCCAAGGTGAGGGTTTTTGAGGTCAAGACCTGTCAGTGATACCCTATGTCTGGGCTAGGGATGGGTGGGGAGAGAACACACCGCAGACCAGCCCAGGAGGCTGAGCCCAGGGGCTGCTTTCTCCTCTGGGGTCTGTAGCATGTGCTGGGAACTAACGTCCCCATGACAGTTGCAGTTAATTCTGATTTATGGCCCCTGCGCCTCCCTCACCACCTGGAGGAGGAGCTTCCCAAACAGCTGTGTGGCAGATGACGTTACCAGCTGCATCCTCCCAGCCTGTCCTGGCCTGGGTGGGGCCCCCTGCACCCTCTCTCTGCTGTCCTTGCGGACCACAGGTCAGTCTACCACCCTGACCGCCTCTGCCCCCCTCCCCGGCCGGCCTGACCCACCTTCCGAGCCTAAAGTCTGGCAGCCACAGCCGCCCCGCCCACCTGCAGCCTGGTCTGCCACCAGCTGCAGCACTACCCCTGCCTCTCCCTCTGTCCGTCGGCCCTTCTCTCTCCTGTTCCTTGCCTTCCCTATCTCCCATGGCCTTGCCAAGCCCTTCCTGTCAAACCCTATCTCTACCACTTAGCCGGGAGGTGACCACAGGCGGTGTGTGCACCGCCTCTTCTTCCAAGTAACCAGTATCCATGAACACCTCCTCTTCTGGACTGTGAGCCCCTGGAATAAAGAGCAATGGTTCCTGTTCTTGGTTATATTGACAAATATTGATCAAACCACCACCAAGCGCTTGGTGCTGAGCTAGGTGCTAGGAAGCAATGAGTCAAGGCTCCAGTTCTCAAACAGCCATCAGACATCAGGGAGATGGGGAAGAGGAAGCTCGCAGGTACCCATAAAGGCTTGATTAAGAAAAGTGATCAGCTCATGAGCCAGAGGGGGTTCCCTTACTGCAGGGCAGGAGGTGCAGTAGGTGATGCTATGCCTGAGGCAGAACGTGCGGGGGGCAAAGGCCTCTGTGTATCAGGAAGCTATTCCCCATGCCCATGTGAGCTGGGGGAGCACCTGGCCCAGGGCGCAACATGTGCAAAGACCCTGAGGTCAAAGGAGTCTGGATTTTCTAGAAGCTGAGCAATGACCATGTGAGAGCAGAGTTGAGTACAAGGGTGGCAGGGGTGATAGGATCTGAACTGTTCTCCAAGAGTAAGTCTGGATTTTTCCATAAGACTGCCCCTCCTGTGATCTTTTCCATCTCAGGAAATGGAAAAGTTTTTCTTACACTGCCCAGACCACATGCCTTACAGTCACATTTGACCATCTCTCACTCCCTGCAGCCACAATCAGCACGTTCAATGCACGTGTAGTCAGTTCCCTGACATCGGGACCACAGCCACCCTTCCCTCTCCACTGCGGTACCCTGGTCCATCCCTGCCTGGAGCATGGCACCTCCCACCAGATCTCTTGCTGCCCCTCTGGTTACTGAGTCCCTGTGGTCAGAGACTCTCTTAAAAGTTGTATTAGACAGGGCACCAATCTGTTCAAACTCCATCACAGTCAGAGTATGGAGTAATGCTTGTTAGTGACCCCCGAGACCCTCATGTTTCCAAACCCTTCTCCCATTGCTCCTCACTCATATGCTCCAGCAGCTACTTATTTTCTTTAAACATCCGCCTCAGGGCCTTTGCACTTGCTCCTTTCCCTGCTACAGCTCTCTCTAACCTCACCATACACACAAGCCAGACACGCTTCCTCTCAAAGCTCTTCATGTCTCTGCTGAAATGTCTACTCACTGTGGAGGGTGCTCCCTGCCTACTCCTCACCCTTCTCTCCACCATTCCCCTACCCCCACACTCTACTTCTCCATGACACTTGTCACCACCTGACAAACCTGCTTATATCTGCTTGTGCCTCCAGCACGTGGCACCCACGTGGCAAGTGGAAACCCTCATTTTTTGTTGTGGTCAGAAACACGGGCAGACCTACTTTGTGGAGAACACTGTAGGCCGTGTGAAGCGGTATAGAAATAGCAAGAAGCTACAGGCGAGTGTTCACAATGGAGGGAGCCATCTGCCTTGTATTTTGGCCTTACTGTGGCTGTGGGTGGAGACTACACCGGGGCTAGACTGGAGCCTGCGGGACAGCCATGGAAAGAGAAGCGCTTGGGGCGAAGGGCCGTGTCTTACCAGCCTGGTTTCTCGTTGGCGTACGAGCGTCCGGTGAAGGAGCACATGTCACCTAAGCTGGACACAGCAGCTGAGGGCTCTGGAGGGCAGGGGCCACTATTCCCACCCACAGAGGTGTGACTAGGGGCTACTGTGATGTTAGCTCTCTGGAGCTGCACTGGGTGTACACAGAGCTCGTCATCTACTGCATCAGCTGCCCTGACTAACCCACGCCCACCACCCTGGCTGAAAGTCGTCAGAACACATGAGGGTCCCAACATCACCCACACCTATGTCACAGGATCCCATGGGAATAAGATCCGATTGTACTGAGACAGCCCATCTTTCTGGAACCTCATTTGTACACCAGGCAGCTTCTTCCCAGCTGGATTATAAAGATGTTCACGAGTGATACATTTGTAGCTCGCATCACCCTGTGCACCCTCCTGAGCTCCTTCCCGTCAGCTCCCTTTCAGCGGCAGATACTGGCTTTTTCTCCAGGTCTGGAGAGAAAAGGCTGCAGTCCCGTGAGGAACAGCACACCTTGCGGAAGGCAGCCAAGAGTCTTATCTGTTCATTTCAGCAAACCAACCCCCCACCCCGGGTTTCTAAAGCAGAGCATATTCTGCTGCCTGGAGGCTCGTGCAGGGGGTGGTAAGGGCCTTTGTGGATCTAGCAAGACCTGAGTTCTAATCCTGTGAGGCCCTGGGTTAGCCTGCCCTACTTCTGGGGCTTCCACTCCCTTTTCTGTGTGGCTTGCCGGTTGCTTGAGGGCTTAGGAGGGCAACTCTGGAGACTCAGCACCTACTCGGCAGTACCTGCTGCCATTTCCTTTCGCCCAAGGGAGGGAACAAAGGTGAGCAGGGCTCACAGAGATGGAAAGTCCTGGAAATGAAAAGCTCTGGCCTCTGCTGCACTAATTCATTACCAGGGAGGTCAGCAGGAGAACAGATGCCGGGTGGCTGAGCAGTGACGCGTAAGCACAGGACAGGACAGAAGGCGTGCCTCTCTCCCACAGCTACCACCCATATTTATACCGCCTGCTCTGCAGGGAGCGCTGGGAATATGGCTCAGACTCTGCCCTGCCCTGGAAAAGCAAGAGAAGCTGCCCAAACTCTGAAAGAAACTCTCAGGTGGGTTTCTCCAGGGAGAGCAAAGCTGTTCCAGCTCAATCAGAAGCTCCTTAAAGGCAGGAAGCATGACTAGTCACTGCCGACTAGTCACCTTACCCCTGCACCACACCTCATGTGTAAGAGGTACTCATGCTGAATCCAAGTACTGGTTCACATCCATCAACCCCACCCCACCTCCCATCCACCCATCCCTCCCCACTCACTCATCTACTCAGCCATCCATTCGCCCACCCACCTACCCACCTCCCATCGAGAATCATGCTGCGTGCACCCTCTGCCCGTAGCACTGGGCATTAAAGCGACAAAGTCAGCACCCTGTAGCCCACGGCTAATGGAGAGGACCACACGCACAACAATCTCAGTGAGCAGGGAGGCGAGGGCTCTGACAGAGAGAAGCCAGGGAGCTGCTGGAGCAGAGGAAAGACAACCTTGGAAGGAGGAGAGGGGGCAGGGAGGTTTTCCCAGAGGGCCCAGCATGCAGTCACGTCCAAAGAGAAGAGCAGGCAAAGAAATATGTTTCCCACCGCCTCTTTACAAAGTTTCTTGGCATATTAACACCATCGAGTCTAAAAGATCCACAGTATATATTCTCCAAGACTCTGCTGCGATTACTAGCACCACCACCGCCACCGCCATCACTGTTCCCTTTGGCAGGGAAGGCAGAGGGTACCACAGTCCTGGTCTTGTTACACCATTTTTGCCATCCTGCCTCAGCTGAGCTCGGGGTCAGGGTTCTTAATTCCTCGAAGGTCAGAAGAATTAGAGGAGAGGAATGTTTCATGGCGGAGGGTTTCCAGGCCCCATCGGGCCTCCTGGGACTCCTCAGGAGCTGTGCGGGCAGAGAGGGCTTCCTCTCAACTCTGGGCCCTCCCTCTCAGGCCTTCCTCCTCAACAACAGGCGTGACACTGTAAGTGCAGTGAGTCTTGAGCCAGGTGGGAAGGGAGACCAGCTCTGCTGTGGACCTTTGATTCTGGGCAGGGGAACTGAGAGGCCCTGATATTGGCTTCAGCACACTTTGTCCAGGGTGCTGGACACATGCAGCAATCCATGTTCTCCCCTAGGTTTCTGGCCTGAGACCTGCCCCCTGGTGAATGGCAGACACTGCAGCAAGTAGTCACATGAGGGAAGACTAAGGGGAGCCCGAGCTGCCGGACCCCCACTAGACCCACAGGCCTTCTCAGCCTTGGTGTGGGGTACGCCAGCCCATGTCGACACGCTACAGCTCTCTCTGGGCAGTGGCCCAGACGTGCAGGCTTCTAGCAGACCCAAATGCCCACCTCCAAGGCCCGGCCTTCTGGTCAGCGGACTCGGCAGTAAGGGGTCCTGGGCCGGCTCTGCTCTAGGTACCTGTGAAAGAGGCTAACGGGGCTAATCGAACAATTTAGACGAGTTTAGTTCTGCTGAATTCCAAAGAGAGGGGCCGCAGCGGCCAACATGACGCGCAGCATTTGGTTTCTGTGATGGCGACTGTGGCCTTCACACACCCCAAACATGAGGTTTGTTTTTTATATAAATTTGACCTGTGTGTCTTTCAAATAGTTTTTGTGTCTATTATAACATTTGACTTAAAAGAAAACTGCTAGAATTTACACTTTTGGTATAAAGAACATGCAGGCAAGAGATCCAGTATTATGCATCCTTTCTGTAGAATGATGACATGGACAAAGTACTAAGAGTTCTGGCTGTGGCCAGCAGGGGAAGGGATCGCAAACCAGTGGCAAAATTCACCACTGCTCCCCCTCCCTCATGCTTGCTGTCTCTTCACTCTCATATGTATGGTAGAGGCACAACCAGAGTTTTCTAGAAGGAAAGAAAAATTTTGACCCATTTGCTCCATCACTGTTTTTTCTCCCCTCCACTGACCTGGGAGGCTGCAAAGATGGAAATCCTAGGAAGGGACTAGGTTGGAAAAAATTCTACTTTCCCTTCTTTTCTAAGATGGATCCATCTCTTCTAAGATGGTTCTCCAAGGGATGATGCAACCTATTCTCAGAATTTGCAGTGGAGTGCTGCTAAGTAAGATGCTGTCTTTTATTCAAGTCAAAGGTCACAAAGCACAGCCACCAGAGATGAGACTCTTGGATGCTAGAGTTCCAGAATCAGCACCTCATCTAACCCACGTGACTGTAAGCCGCATGTTCTCATCCCACTGTTACGCAGCTCGGGAAGCACACTCAAATGGATGAGGCTGGATTTGAGAGCAGAGGTACATGAACATCTCCAACGTGGGGACGTCTTTGTGTCTTTTCAGCTTGGTCTTAGGGATTCTGGCAGTGCTGCAGGCCCAGGGAAGCTGCCTTCCGGGATGAAGACCCGGCGGATGTAAACAAACCACTATCCTAGAGCTTTGAGAAGGAAGTCAGCCTGGGTATGGAACTTTGCCAATAATGTTAAACATTTTAGAGGCCCTCATTTATAGCTGTAATTTTTAAACTCACTCAGGTATGCAGAATTCTAACTTTAGTTTATGACCAAATATCTGTTCTCAAATCCAGCCTCATCCATTTGAGTGTGCTTCCCGAGCTGCATAACAGTGGGATGAGAACATGCGGCTTACAGTCACGTGGGTTAGATGAGGTGCTGATTCTGGAACTCTGGCATCCAAGAGTCTCGTTTCTGGTGGCCGTGCTTTGTGGCCTTTGACATTTTGTGCAACCTTTTCTCTTTCACTTTTTTCCAAAGTCAAATAATAATTCAGGGAGGTACAATTTAGTTTTATTTCCTTTTTTACAGTGCTTGTTTAAGGAATGTTTTCAAGTTGCCTAGTAGAAATAAAAACTACAAAATGAGTCTCAGGGAAGGTAGTAAGATTATAAAATCTTATTCAATAACAGATGGGAAACAGGAGTGTGTAGACAACTGCTGGTGATGCTTCGTCCTAGCTCATTTGGATGCAGCCCACAGCGGCCCAACATGTAATGAGCCTGGGCCTTTAAAAATTCGTACCAGTCTCTTCATTTCTGCCCACATATGAATTCCATGCTGGCTCATGGTAATTTCTGCAAAGTGATTGTGCATTTCTCATAATTTATGTGCTCTTTTCACTCCGCTGGGGCTGAAGGCAGATGCCTGCAGGAATGTGAGTGATTAACTCACTGGCAGGCTCTGCCTGAGGAGGTGGCTCTGTGTTGTCCCTTGCTGGGTTGGCCTCTCCCGACCCCACGGGCGGAAGCAGCAGAAGGGAGGTGATGGTTTGGCCGGCAGCTCTAGTAGCCAGACAAGGGCCAGGATGGCGCTGCAGCCAGAGGCACAGCTGAGGGAACTCCTCCAAGGCACACCTGGGCCTGAGCAAGTCTAGGATTTGGGAATCCAAAGGCTAGTTCCCAGGGTCTTTGTACTGGATCTCGGGCTTGCTGAAGAATTTCTTGATCCAGGAAAGCTTGGGGGTGTTGTTGGGGGGGTGCTGGGGAGCTAGGCATGGGTGCGTCCACCACTGCTAAGGATGCATAGTTCTTTCAACAAAGATGTGGCATCCATCCCAGAAGCTCTAAGTCTTCAGGGAGCACGAGAGCCAGTACTCTGACTTCCAGGCATGTGAAGAGGGTTGAGGGGGTGTCATCATCTAGCTTTGAAGCTGAGCCTCTCTGAATGTTTTACTTCACTATCAAGACATTGTGCTTTTATCCCCATTCCCAACCCCATGAAAGAAAGGTGCTTCTCACAATAATATTCAAGTCACCAAGGGATACTGAGCACTCACTTGATGTCAGGCATTCTAAGAAACTGATGATAGAAGTTAACAAGACGGTCTTGAGTTCAAGGAGCTTACACACTGGTAACAGCATCCCAGGTGCTGGCTACATACCAGGCTCCATCCCAACTCTTTAACATTTAATCCCCATTACAACCATATATAGTGGATGTAGTGAAACTATCTCTACTGAAAAAATGAGAAAACTGAGTCCCTGACAAATTAGTTAAGTTGCCTAAAATAACACAGCTGTCTGTGGCAAGGTCAGGAATAAAATCCAGATGGTGTAACTCCAGAGCTGCTATAAACCATGTAAACCATCACCACCGGCTCCCTTAGGCCATCAAGGGGAAGGAACAGGGCACGGATGTGTGAAGGGCTGGCGCAGGGGAGTGTGTGCACAGCGTGAGAGCAGAGGATGGGATGGAGACTCCGCAGAGGAGGCGATGTCAATCTGACACCGAATGCCTGGCTGCTGGTTAGCCAAGCCAAATGGGAATGTGGGTTCCAGGCAGAGGGAAAGCAGATGTGAAAGCATCATGATGAGAGTGAGCGAGAGAGAAGGAGACAGCGAGCACACGAGCGTGCAAGACAGCACAAGCTCCTGGCTTTTTAAATTCAAAAACTGGAAGAAACTCACTGTGGATGAATCCTCGATTTCCCAGCAGGAAGTATTTAGAGATGGGGATATAGAAGTTTACTCATCTATTCAGCAAATATTTATTTCACACCTGGTACGTGTCAGGCATTGTGCTAAGACATTAATTGATACAAATAAAATGATATCTTTATGGAACTCATAGTCTCTAAAATGAAAAGACACTTCCTCATCTCACCTGTTAGGAAAAAATTAAACTTGGAAAATGGCAAAAAAAAGGTGAGCAGCATATTCCTTCAAAGTCAACTGGAGCATTAATGCTTTACTCAAAAATTATTTCCTAAGCTAGAGGACTATGCCTGTTGTGCTATTCACTATCAGCTATGGCAGCAGACTCTTGGGAAGTAAAATGTAGTATGTAGGTGTCTCTGGTTGAAAAGGTTCAGTTTTATGGTACTAAAGGATATTAACAAATTTTACCTCTGTCTTAGTGTGTTTTCTGTTGTTGCCATAGCAAATGATCACAAACTTAATGGCTTAAGACAACACAAATTCATTATGTTACAGTTCTGGAGGTGAGACGTTTGGTACACGGGACTAAATCACTGAACTAAAGTCAAGTTGTAAGCAGACTGTTTTCCTGTCTGAGGTTCAAGGGGGAGAATCTTCCCTGCCAAGATACTGGAATAATTCAGTCCCCTGGGGGTGAAGAACTGAGGTCCTCCATATTTTAGCTAGCTATATGTCCCCAACATTCTCTCTCTTTAACTTAATTGATTTTGTGTTTTATTTCTGATTCTGACCAACTTTAGTTCTGGGTCTGACTGCAGTACAACTGGTACAATACTCAGTAACTGCAATGACTGGGACCCCAATTTTTTTAAAGATTTAAAAATTTTAATTATTCATACAAGAGCTGGAGTACAGGCCAGAGGCACAGTTGGTGAAAGGATTTACCAGAGACAGAGTGGGGAGCAGAACTAGCAGATGAAGTACACTGCTGAGGGGAGCAGCGGGCAAGGCAGGAGAGGTCTGCTGCGCCATGTGGGTCCCCTCCCTGGCCGGGGATCGAACTCGCGCTGCTATGGCCATTGAAGCCCCACAGTGCAGCAGCGCTCAACCTCTTGCACCACCACCAGGGAGACCATGGGATCCCAATTTTATGGTCTGATCATTTGGTGATTTCTACAGGGATGACGGGGTCCATGGTATATTGGGCGAGAAACAATCCAGAGCATTAATGTTTTTCTGTTTGTTTAGCCATTTGTGAGCCCAATTGACTAAGAAAATACTTTGTACTTCCTGGAATTAAGAAGAGCCCATTGAGGTGGGATCAGTGAATTTTTGTATCTCTGTTGGTTCTTGATCTGAACTTGCAGAACTGAAGCTGCCATTTCTCTTTAGACTGTGTTCATAACTAAGGAAAGCCTTTACTGGAAGCAGCCCAAGATGGCCCTATGCGAAGAGCGTGAACTCACGTCCTCCCACAGACACACCAGATCTACAGCTACATATAGTTCAGTTTCCTCTGGAAGGAGACCAGAAGACACTTCCTTCATATCTGCTAACAAGGAAAAGGTCATATGCAGGAGGACAGGAGAGGCTGATGTGTGGTCTAACCATAAATTCCACTGCAGGAGAAGGGATGCTCTTACCTGGAGATCAAAGGGTTCATGCCCTGTATTGAGCACCCCAACCTTTAAGATCTGTGTCTAAGAGACAAGCCCCCCCCCACCCCAAATAGCTGGCTTCAAAAGTCAACAAGGCTAGCACAAGACTCAGCTGTAGAGAATGGTGAGATCACTTTTAAAGGGCTCCTGCAGGGACCTACTTGATCCAGGGCCCAGGAAGTAGCAGCCATTTGAAAAGTGCCAGATTTCATAGGAAAGAGGACTTATTTCCTAACCTTGATGGCCTGTCTGGAAGGGCAGGGGAATGGAGGCAGTTGTGGTGACATTTTCATATTCTCCTACTTTGCCAAAGCTGCCGGGTGGGTAAGTATCATTTTTTCCCTATAACTGGCCGGCCCCATGTTTGCACTCCTTCTGCCTCGCTAAGCCAGTGGGCACTGTCTTGTTGTCTATTTACTACTCTAGGTCTTTTCAGCCCCTCTCTCCTAAACAGGCGCCATCTTTGCACCCTCTCTCTGTCCTGCTCCACAACACCAGGAGAGTTTTTACACTCCTCTTGCACCCCAATTTTATTTCTGGTGCCCTAGTGGTTGCATCTGAAGCCCAGGAGTCACCGCTTGATTGCCTGCCTCTGAAAGCCAGGGGGACTGGCATCCCTGGGTCACTTAAGATGGTACAAATCGGAGAGACAGTGCTTGGCTGACTAACAAGCCAGAGTGCAGCACAGACAGCAGGAACCCTCTCTTTCTGAAAAAGAGGCCCATCTGTCTGTCCTGGAGCTTCAGCCTAAAGGGAAGTCTTCTGGTCTGGAGTATTTCTGGAGTTGTACAGAGTCTCTCAGGGAATAGAGACTGGAGGATGTGATCTCTGCCCCCCATTATGCTCATTTCAGTTCACTGCTATCTCTCTGATAACAGTGTACACCCTCATATGATGCCCAATTTTTGAAGCTGGGCTAGGAAATACTACTATATCATCTGGCACTGCTGCCAGTGGAATTTATGCTCACAGGTCCCACTGGACGGCAGACAACGGAGAAAGAGTTCTCACACATTCATATACCCTCAGGGCATAGCAAGAGGCACCAGAATCCAGTGCTCAGTCTTTCTGTGAAAGAGGACTATAAGCTTATTACCACAGCTGCAGCCTGTGGGCAGGCTTCTAATTAAACACATATATCTAAGGGGTGACTATAAACTTCTAGAGACCTTGGAAGGTGGGTGTCTTTGAGCTCTCCCTTGCTTTGCTCCAGTGAGCCAGTATTTCTCAGAAGGAAACTCTTACATGTGTCTGGTGCCCTGATCCTTGTGCTGCTTGCTTACTAGAGGATGCCCCTTTGGTCACAGGAGGTCAATACAGACACCCAAACCAGCCAAGGACAGCACAAGAAAATTATATATTAACACCCTACATGAATATAGATGTAAAAATTCTTAACTCTTGTTATATCAAAGCAAATTTAACATTAAAAGTATTAAATACCATGATCAAGTGAGATTTATTGCAGACATGAAGAATGTTTACCATCTGCAAATCATCCAGTGTGATACACCACATTAACAGAATAAAAAATGAAAAGCATATCTTAGAAGACACAGAAAAAGCATTTTGACAAAATTTAAATTCATTTATGAATTAAAAATAAGTCTCAACAACATGGGTATAAAGGAACATACCTCAACACTATAATGCCCATATATGACACGCCCACAGCTAACTTCATACTCAACAGTGGAAAGCTGACAGCTTGAACCTAAGATCAAGAACTAGTCAAGAATGCCTACCTGCTCTCAGTTATTCAGCATAGTACTAGAAGTTCTAAGTGGGGCAATTTGGTAAGAAAAAGCCATAAAAAGCATCCATACTAGAAAGGAAGAAGTAAAAACATCATTACTTGTAAATGACATATTATATACAAAAACCATAATGACTCCACTGAAAACTGTCAGAACTAATATGAAAATTCAATACAGTCACAGAATAAAAAATCAATATACAAGAACATGTTGCATTTCAATACACTAGTAACTATCAGAGTGAAAAATTAAGAACAAACCCATTTACAGTAACGTTAAAAAGAATAAAATATCTAAGGAATAAATTTAGCCAAGGAGGTGAAAGAACTATACACTGAAAATTCTAAGACACCAATGAAACAAATTGAAGATAACAAACATTCTATGCTCATAGATTGGGAGAATTAATATTGTTAAAATGTCTATCCCTCCCAATTTAAGATAATCCCTATCAAAAATTAGGTGGCATTTTTCACAGAAATAGAAAAATCATCTTAAAGTATGTATGGAACAAGAAAAGACCCCAGATAGCTAAAGCAATCTTGAGAAAAGAACAAAAATCAAGGTGCCACATTTCCTGATTCCAAACTATACCACAAAGTTATAGTAATCAAAACAGTATAGTGTTGCCATAAATGTACATATAAGTGAATGAAACAGCATAGAAAACCTAAAATAAACCCACACATATAAGGTCAGTTAATTTACAACAAAGGAGCCAAGAATAGGGAAAGGAGAATACTTTCAATAAATGTGTCGGAAAAATTGGACAGCCATTTGCAAAACAATGGACCACTCTACCACATACAAAAATTAATCAAATTGTATTAAAAACATATACAAGACCTGTAACCATAAGACTTCTATAAGAAAATAGGCTGTAAGCTTCTTGAAATTGGTATTAGAGATCAATTTATGGATTGGACTCCAAAAGCAAAAATAAACAGGTGAGATTACATTAAACTAAAAAGCTTCTGCACAATAAAGGAAATCATCAAGAAAATGAAAAGGCAATCCACGAAATTGGAGAAAATACT
This sequence comes from Galemys pyrenaicus, assembly GCA_019455555.1. NCBI lineage: Eukaryota > Metazoa > Chordata > Mammalia > Eulipotyphla > Talpidae > Galemys > Galemys pyrenaicus. The sequence goes on along the minus strand of JAGFMF010012151.1, from coordinate 2,754,181 downwards.
TGCAAATTATATATCCAACAAGGGGTTAGTACATAATATATATAAAGAACTCAACAGTAAATCCACAAACAATCCAATCCAATAGTAAATCCACAAACAGAAAATGGAGAGATGATCTGAACAGACTTTGTTCGAAGGAGATATATAGATGGCCAATAGGGACATGTACTAACAAAGTACATGTAATATCTCAAAACTAAAATGAGATATTATCTCGCTTGCATTAGAAAGACTTTCAAAAATAACAAGTGTTAGTGAGGGGGGAGAAAGGGAACATTGTGAACTGGTTTTTGTGGGGTTTTTTTTGCTTTATATATTTATATTTGACATCAATTGTAGTCCCTATGGAATTCATTGTGCACTGTTGGTGGAAATGCAAATTGGTGCCATCATCATGGAAACCATATGGAAGTGCCTCAAAAATTAAAAACAGAACTACCATATGACCCAGCAAAGTCACAACTGGGTATTTTTCTGAAGAAAATGAAAATACTAATTCTAAGAGATAAATGCACCTCCATGTTCACTGCAGCATTATTTACAAAGCCAAGATATGGAAATAACTTGAGCATTGATCAATGGTAAAGAAGTTGTGGTGCAGACATATATGCAAGGAGTATTATTCAGTCATAAAGAATTAAATGTTGCCACATGTCACAACAGCATGGATGGACCTTGGATGCATTATCCTAAGTGAAATACGTCAGAAAAAGATACCACACCCACCCACTTCAACATAGAATCTAAGCCAAATCAACCAATAAAGCCCTACGCATACAGACAACAGATTAGTGGTTGCCAGAGACAGGGGTTAGGGAGTGAGTGAGTTATATGGTCAAAAGCACAACTTTCAGTATAAAATAAGTTGTGGTGATGTAATAATAGCAAGGCAAGTACAGTTACTAATACTTCACTGAATGTTTGAGACTTGCTAAGAGAGTAGATCTTTTTTTTTTTTTTAAAGATTTATTTATTTATGCATGCAAGCACTGGGGTACAGGCCAGAGGTGGGGGGTGAGAGGATTCACCACAGAGAGCGGGGAACAGAACAGGCAGATCAACAGAAGCACACTGCTGAGGGCAGCAGCGGGCACAGCAGGAGAGGTCTGCCGCACCATGTGGGTCCCCTCCCTGGCCGGCAGCAGGGATCGAACTCATGCTGCGGTGGCTGCTGTTTGCTTCATAGCGTGTTGCTTAACCCACTGCGCCACCAGGGAGGCCCTAAGAGAGTAGATCTTAAATGTTTTATCATAAGAAAAATTTTAAAATCTTGTGACTATATAGGGGCTGGATGTTAACTGGACTTATTGTGGTGATCTCACAGCACATACGCAATTACTAAATCATTGCCGTACACCTGAAACTAACACGTTATATGTTAATTATGCCAAAAAGTCTTTACTTCTCATTGTGTAAGGGTGAGACAGTTTCTTCTCCTGATGGTTATTAATAAGATAGCATATGAGGCATGTTACATTTAAGTAATTGGTCAATAGAAATTTTAATTTCTCACATAAATAACATTCTCAGTATTCCCCCCAAAAGAAAGAAAATGAATTTTTACTATTTTAAATAGCTGACTTATGAAATCTTTTCTTAGTGAAAATGTTAGCTGGGAGATATTTTTATAAAGAACTGAAAGACAAGTTGTTAAGGTGACTCCTTAGGCATATCAAGTTGATTTAATAATTTGGCTTATCAATAAATAAAATACAGTTTTTGTGGCTTTATCAGCAAGGCACCATGGACTGTGGGTGTTTTGGTAGTGAGAGGGCTTCAGAGACCACACCTCAGGGGACAAATCCTGTACTGTCAAAATACTGACAAGGATGTAAAACTATGGTACTTCATTAAAGTAATTTTTTTGAAAAGTTAGGCTTGGGCATGTTTTTCCTGAAAAGATTAAAGACATTAATTTACTGATTACTAAATTACCAATCAGATAAGCAAATGCTACTCCTACATAATATCTGGGATTAAAGTAAAAATTAAAACTCAATTAAAATATAATTGATATACCTTTTACATATTCAGCAATTATGATTATATCACAGCTGAACACTTTTAGGTAACTTTAGAACCATAGACTAATATTCAGTTAATGAATAAATTTTGAGTACTTTTATAATTTCTAAGTAAACTAGAATGCGGGAATCTTTGTTACTGAGTCTAGTGTTCTTACATAAACACATACTTTTGCGTAGATTCCTAGGAGTGGGATTGCCGGATCATATAGTAGTTCCATTTCTAGTATACTGAGGAACCTCCATACGGCCTTCCATAATGGTTGGATTAGCTTGCATTCCCACCAGAAGTGTACCAGGGTTCCTTTTTCTCCACATCCTCGCCAGCA
>JAGFMF010012151.1:2661428-2751202 GCA_019455555.1 Galemys pyrenaicus | reverse complement strand
AAGAATAAGCTCAAGGAATTGGGCAATTATAACCAAAAGTAAACAAAAAAAACTCAACAAGACCAAAAAGCCAGGATAAACCAAAGGGACCATGGGGGGGGGGGTGGGGGGGGAAGGGCAAAGACGGGGATGAGGGAAGAGGGTGCACAAGGGACTGAGGTGATGGTGCACGGGTGAAATGGTGGTGGGTTCTCCCTGGGGACTACAAATGATGTCAAATATAATTAATAATAAAAAAACACATACTTTTATTCATTTTCATGTTACAGAGTGCCTACATCTTTGGATCATGTTAGTGGAGATTTCTTTTTGCTACTTTGGGAAAGTGAAAGGTGTGTAGAGAGTCATGTGTTTTGGTGAGCTTGTGTATAATATTCTTAAGTGCTTATGTGTATATTAATTAGTTCTTAATTACCTACTGACCTGTCAGCTCTCTTTAAGATTTAAAGTTATCATCAATATAAATTGTTATCAATAGTACACTAGGAGCACTGGCAAGGAAATTCAACTATTTTCAAGATAACGTGTTGTGTCTCTCCAGGGGCGAAGGAACCAATTTTAACCTTAAGTAAAGTGTCTGGTTGTTCTTGAACGTGAGAGAGAAGACAACCATCTGGATAGGGAAAGCTGTAAGAAACTTAGAGAAGTTACATTTTATTCATTTTGGTTTATAATATCTACAAATAATGAGATTGAAAAAATTCACAGGGAGGTGCCAAAATTCTGGAAGAGTTTTCATAGCTTATTTATAGTTTACTAAAATTTAATAAAAGTCATTGGAGGAGCTGGAGAGCCTTCACTGTCAAATCTGATATTAATGTGAAATTGTGATTTGATTTCTCTCTGTTAAAATGATAAATTGATCTTGAAGTGTTTGCTCTGTTCTTACATAGGCCAGTAAGAGACTGTTCCACATTAGCTGTCTGGATAGCAAAGATCCCAGCTCTCACCAAAGTAATTTTCTGGGCTTTCATCCTGACTTAATCATGCCCTTGATTCTTGAGCTAAGGCCCCAAGGAGCTGTGTCACCTTCTACCATGTTTTTTTAAAAAAGTACTCTAACGCTACTTCGATTAATAGGTAACCAAGCTCTTGTTTCTATGTTAATCAAGTTTCCTCTCATCATTCTGGATTTTACTAGCCACAAAAATCAGACTATAATTTAAAAAAACATTTTAAGATGTCTTTTATACTCATACCGCTCTGAAATGTCCCAAAGTTCCCATGGAAGCTCACAAAGATTTATTCCTTAATCTTATAAAGGAAGAGATGCTGGAAATAATTAGGTTTGTTTTGCATTCTTTCAATCATTTGTAAAAGCTGACTGACAAAAACTGATTAGTCAAATCAAAGAATAGGTCAAATGTTATTAATGTTTCCGGAAATGTACACATGGCTGAGGAACTGGGTGTCTTAGAGACTGGTCAATATCATGATCTATTCTTCCCCAGCAGGGAACACTGAATTCTCAGGAAAAAGTTAAATGTTATGTCCCAATTGAGGATTTAACTCTCCATTCTGAGATTTACTGTATAAAACGAACACAGGCAGAGAACCTCCACTACAGATGGTTCCTCTTATAGTTTCCTCTGACATTTCCCTGAATGTCAGGAATAGACATTGTGTCTATTCTGTGTCTTCAGGATAGAATCTGTGTCTTCAGCAAAGAACAGACTCGGGGTCTTGAGGAGGGGACTGCACCGGATGTCATTAACTGACATCTCCTGGACAAGGCTTCAGTAGACCCCACACGTAAAGCTGACACTTGGACAGCGTCAGGCTCTCTAGCAGGAGATGCTCAGAGCTTCACCATGCTTTTTAGTTCAGCAGTTGACAATTTCATGAGAGCATCTGCTGGGCTGATCCAAGATTCAAGGGAATCAATTTAATTATACAGGGCTGAATTAACTAACGAGAGAGTATCATTCATATTTATTTTGGAATATTGCTCTTCTTTAAAATATGCCATTTCTGGCCAACAGGCATATGAAAAAATGCTCAGCTTCTCTTGTTATCAGAGAAATGCAAATCAAAACCACTATGAGATACCCTAACCCTAAAAAAGTAGCAAAAATAAATGTTGGCGAGGATGTGGAGAAAAAGGAACTCTCTTACACTGCTGGTGGGAATGCAAGATGGTCCAACCATTATGGAAAGCAGTATGGCGGTTCCTCAATCTACTAAGAAGGGAACTTCCATATGATCCAGCAATCCCACTCCAAGGAATATACCCAGAAGACACAAATACACTGATTCAAAAGAGTACCTGCACCCCTATGTTTATAGCAGCACTCTTTACAATAGGGAAGACCTGGAAATAACCTAAATGCCCAAAAACAGATGAGTGGATCGGGAAGCAGTGGTACATATACACGATGGAATGCTATTCAGCAATCAAAAAAGAAAAACTAGATGCATTCATAGGAACATGGATGGAACTGGAAGGGATTATGCTCCGCGAAGTAAGTCAGAAGGCAAAAGAAAAATACCAGATGGTTCCTCCCTAGGAGGAATATAAGGGAGCCAAATAAGGATCAAGGAAAGGAATAAGAACAACAATAAAGACACAAAAACCAAAAAATGAAAAGACAAGGACAAATTGGGGACACTTGGTGGGAGGGGGGACTGAGGTGATGGTACACTGGTGATATGGTGATGGGGAATACATGGGGATTACAACTGATGTCAAATATATATAAAGGGGAAAAATTTAAAAAATGAAAGTAAAATATGCCATTTCTGATAGGTATATGAGGGCCTCTTTCTTCCTTTTACTCTATCACTAACAGACTATGCTTGGCAAACTGAAACATGACACTTTTAATTTTTCTACTTCTCACTGACACCTCAGAACACAGCAACTAGTATTGTTACTGTCTTTATTTTGCACAGCACTGTAGTTATCTGCATAAGTTCAACCAAGATATGATAAATCACCTGGGCTACCAAGGCACATTTGGAGTGTCATGTTGAACATTAACCTTGTTTAATCAAGGAAGACAAGCTCACCCATAAAAAGATACACTTCACAAATGATGTCAGTGCTTACAAAGTGCACTGGCCTGGAATATGGCCTATGGAGTCCCAGCCTCATAGGAGGTAAGGTCCTGGGCATGCCAGTGAACTTAAGAAAACTTGGGGATCGCCAAGAGAGAGCTCTCCAAAATCTACTGATACGGTATAGGAAGTCTGATGGGAGCTTCTTGAGCCTGGTTTCTAGTCTCAAGTTAGAAGCACAAATAACCAAGCCTTTTAAAGAAGCCCAACCCAATATTCCTTAATGAAATTCCCAAACAGAATATAGTACTCTGACCTCAGAATTTGCTCAATATCATATGCTCAAGTTACACCTCATGCTTCACCTTTGTAAATAATTAGGTTGAGACATAATGACATCAGCATCTTTTGTGATCAAAAATAATCTTTGGGCATTATTTATTATCAAAATGGGGATTGTTCAGGAAAAATCTTTGCAAACTTGGAAATAAAGCAAAGAAGGGGGCAGCATGTCCCTTCAATTGTTTTACTGGAGAATTGTTTCACAGGTTTATTGGAGAATTAATCAAATATCCAAGAGTAAAACTGTCATTGGCTCTGCCACTGAAGGATGAAACCACGGAGGTTACATGAAACATGCAGACTTCCCTCAGGCAAGAAACAATTCACAGAAGTCATGTTTTATTGCCCTATTGGACAATCCAGCTCTGTGTCTAACTCAGCAAGTTTATTTCCAAACCCCTTTTCTGTAACCCCTGTTCTTCTAAATGCTCCTCAGACCAGCTTTGCCACATTACTGGTCCCTCATTATTTAGTTAACCATCCTCTACACAGTCATTCAATGCTATAAAAAGACTCATGCTTTCAATTGTTTGAAAATTACACCTGGATATAGCTTTCTTCCCAGGATGGAGAACCAGGTGAGGAACTTCCCGGTTCCAGAAGGAACCACTGCCCTGGCTTCTGGTTCAGAGGCAGTTCCACATCTGCCCCCTTCCCTGCCCTGGAGCTGGGCACAGCTGTGGGCAGTGGGTCTCTTGCTGGACCTTTTGCCAACGGCATCAGAGTCCGACATCTGCAGGACAATTTATGTCTCAGTTCTCTAGCAGTAAATCCGTGGTTGTCCTCACTTGTCCCAGACAGAGCTAGGAAGGGACACAAAAGATGTTTTTTGCCATCTGTCTCCCCTCTGCCCTCCAGGGCACCTCCTCCTGACAGGACTGTTTGTATATTTAATCAAGGACTGATGTATTTATCCATTGTTTATTTGTCTAGTGATTTATTCAGTACTTATTCATTCAACAGAACCTCAGAATATCAAAAGCACAGAGGATGGTTTACTGACCTAAAGAGGTGAAACCTTAAAGCAGCCACTTAACTGACTATATGCCATTAAGTGAATAAAACAAATTCTCCTATTTGAAGGTAGCCATACAGTGTTATAGGCTGCTTAGCTGCTGTAACAAAGTCCAGATTTTCTGCATTTGAACACTAAAGCTTATTTTTTTAAAGATTTATTTATTTATACATACAAGAACTGGGGTATAGGCCAGAGGTGGGGTGCAGTGTATGATAAGATTCACTGGAGACAGTGGGGAGCAGAACAGGCAGCTACTGAAATAAACTGCTGAGGGGAGCAGTGGATGAGACAGGAGAGGTCTGCTGCGCCGTGTGGGTCAGCTTCCTGGCTGGGGATGGACTCGTGCTGCAGTGGCTAGGGATAGCTTGATAGCGCTGGGTCTTTCACCCCTACATGTCCAGGGAAGCCCCCAAAGCTTATTGCAGAATCTAGTCTGTGGTGAGAGGTATGCATGCAAGAATCCACACAACAGATTCTCCACCAACTTTAATGAGTGGCTTTTCCCAGAGTTCCCCTGGGTAGTGGTATTCAGAAGGCAGATTCATAATGAGAGAATTTGAGGGGCCTACGTGAGGTTTTCATGGGTCAGGCTGGAAGAGATTCTCTTCTAGCATGATCCACAGGACAGAACTCAGTGACCAAGTTTCACCAATCTGCAAGGGAGGTTGGGAAATGGTTGGCTGTGTTTCTGGATGACTGGGGAAAGGCCTTGATAAACAGCCACCCAGCCCCTGCTGTGGCTTCTGTCCAGTCCTCGCTGAGAGTGACACCGGAGGGTCTGAAGGGGGAGGTCGTCGAGCCTGCTCAGTCTCATGTCACTTTGCTCGCCTGCTGGCTCAGCAGCGGCTATGCGCAGAAGTTTGGTGGTAAAAGTGACCGCTTCTCACCTGTAGATCAAGGGACAGAGTCCTTTTCCTTCTTTTCGTTTACCTTCAGAGACAGAATGCTTTCAGTGGGATTCCCAGAACTTTGCTCAGGGGGATTGAGACATGGTTGTCAGCTTGGATGGGATGCCATGCTCACAGCTGAACTTCCTGAAGTTGATGAATCCGGCTTCCTGCGCAGCACCTGGTAGATGACTCAGCCCGTGGAGGGCGCCCAGAACTTCAGGGGGTTTGGACACTCTCTGAACCACCAGTCGAGTTCACGCAGAGCATAAAGGAAGCCAATTTTCTTTCTTCCAATCCACATGATGATGCCAGGCAATATTTCAACAAGCAGTGAGTGACTGAGTTTTCATTTTAATGCAAAATATAACAAAATATTGAGTCACCAGAATTATCAATGAATACAGTATTTTCTGAACTGAATTTTCTGGTTAACTCTTTCAACACAGAGGCTTTTGTATTTCAAACCGTGGGGCTGGAAACCTTCCTAGACTCACCAGCTTGCTTTCCTACCTTAATAAGCAAAATGAGCAAATAGAGGAGGCTTAATGTTGCTAATGTGCACAATTATTATTGCAAAGCAGGGAAGGAAATGACAGTTTTCAATAGCCTAAGCTTAACTGTGGTGACCTGAATAAATTGGAGACATCATCTCAGGTATTTTCTCTCCTTAACAACATTTAAATTTCAGAACTGGAATCAGCATAGAAAGTGCCTAGTACAAGTACTAGACAGAGTGTTCTTGCTCTCCGCTAAGGGAACATGGGAAATTAACACATTCTTCACCTTCGCACTTCATGCCCATGGCCGGAGGGAGAGGCTTATGTAGTTTCCGAATATGTATCAAAAGTAAGAGTTCATTTTGTGCCTTGTTTTTGAATACTATTCATCAAATAACAGCCATGCTAATTATGGTCCCTACATTCATACAGCACACTGACAATGTACAGAAGTTTTAGAGCATAAATCTATTCAAAGTCCACATCTAGGGAATGAAAAATGATAAATGCTTTCCTTATAGTTATTGCTTCTTGCTATTTTACACTACTCTACTCTTAAAGGCATATTATCACTGTAAGAAACTGTAGGCATGTTTCCTTCTGACCGTGGAGAACCTGGGACCTGTAATTGTGTGGCAATTTGCCCAGGGTCACACAGTCTGTGATAGCCAGCTCTGATTCAAGTTCGGAGCCTGTCTTTCCATTTGGAATAAGGACTGCACCAGATTGTCCATTATTGACTAAGACCTTGGATTGTGGCATCGTACTTACATTGTAAGTATCTGTAAAGCAAAACTCTCATAGCCATACAGTTGAGGATTGTGACTAGAAAGGAGTTTTCCTTCCAAAATGGGAAGGCTGTCACAGAAGAGAGAAGGAATGCTCAGTGTCTCATTTGGGTCAGGCATCTGCTAGACCATCCTAGCTTGTTTTATTTCCAAATTGTTATAAAAGAGACATTATCCCCTCCTTTTTGCTGACCAAATTATGAACTTGCCCCAAATCATGAAATGGGCACATGGAGAAACGGAACTGAAACCCAGCTCTTCTGGCTACATGTCAGGGCCGACCCCTGCCCCGCATCAAGACATTAGGGGCCCCTATTTATTTCCTAGCTGCTCCCAGTCCTCTAGTCCAGCCACACTGCAGAGGGTCTCCCACAGAAACTCCCTCCTGAGAGCCAGTAAGTACCAGTGAGGCCGAACATTCGTTGGGGTCCCTGAATATTTAAACTGCCTAAGAAAAATATGGGTAAATTTTTAAGTACCCAATTTGTGGGGCAAAAAGGTGAGGCTGTTCACCCAAAGGTGACACAGGTATGCACCCTCGTGAGAAACGGCCTGGCTGAGAGAGCTTCTAAGCTGGGTATGAGTGGGGGACTTACAAAACCACCCCATCCTGAAATTACTTTGAACACACAGAGCTCGCCAATGCACTTTTCAATTTTTACATTAGCCTTGTCATGCCTACTTCAGATTTCTCTTTTCTCCTTCTTTTAAAGGGAAATCTGAAATGGATGTTTATTTAAATCCTTATGTTTTTGGCCTCCCTGGTGGCACAGCAGGTTGAGCGCCACACTGTGAAGCATCCGTGGCACAGCAGTGCGAGTCCCATCCCCAGCCAACGAGAGGACCCACATGGTGCAGCAGACGTCTCCTGCCTCGCCTGCTGCTCCCCTCAGCAGTGTGTTTCAGTAGATCTTTCTGTTCTGCTCCCCACTCTGTCTCTGCTGAATCCTCTCACCTCCCGCAACTCGGGCCTGTACCCTGGCTCTTGTATGCATAAACAAACAAATCTTTTTTAAAAAATCCTTACTTTTTAAAATCCTTACTACATGGATGTGTATCCATATGTGATTTTGTCTTTTCAAAGTTCACAAATATAGTTTTATCTTTCAGCAACAATCTGTGCACCGGAATTTATGTGTTCTAGAGATACTCATACTGATATACTTAACTCTGGTTCATGTATATTCACTGGAGTACATTATCCCAGGGTATGTATGAATATACAATTTCTTGATCAACCTAATGGCCTTTTAAAGATACTAGGTTATTTTTAATTTTCCACTATTACAATTATAATGGCCAATTTTATGCATCAATTTGACTGGGCATCAGGAGCCCAGATACTGGGTCAAATGTTATTCTGGACGTGTCTGTGAGGCTGCTTTGGGATGAGACTGACACTGAAATCAACAGGCTAACTGAAGCAGACTGCCCTCCCTCATGATGGGCTCCTCCAATCTCTTGCAGGCCTGAAGAACCAAAGGCTGGCCCTCTTCTGAAAAACAGAGAATTCCTCCTGCTTGGCTCCTTTGAACAGAGATATCTACTTTTTCCCACTTCAGACTCAAATGGAAACATTACCTCTTCCTTAACCTCAAACCTGTCACTGTTGTGCAGCCTAGAACCATACAACTGATTCTCCTGGGTCTCTAGTGTGATGACGTGCCCTGTTACAGGGAGGACTCTCTCTAAAAAGAGGAAGTTCCATGGTCCCTGCCTCACCTAATGAAGGGTGGAGCTCAGCAGCTAGGGGAGACCAGAGAAGACCTTGAGGCGGCACTTGGAGCAGGGAGACATGTGAAGGTGTTCCCTTGCTTCTCACCTTTGGATGTGCACCAGGGAGCTAGGGAACATGGAACAAGACCTGTGGAGTGGAGATGTTTAGCGACACCTGGAAGAAATAGATGGGTGAGAAACCCATGGCAACTTTTGTCTTGATTTGTACTTTGATTTTTCTCTTTTAGTCCCACACTTGGGACTTTCAGCCATTTTCCTATGGTTGTCCACCAGAAGGTGCCTTAGACTTGTGTAAGATTTCAGGCCTCAGCAGCCCCCCCTTTGGGCCACCCCTGTTTGGCCAGACATTTACCCACGAGGGGGACAGGTAACTTTGGGTGTTTCACTGGGAAACAATTATACTTCTTTCTCTAATCCTGTCAGAGTTCTTTCACACTAAGAGTATGCTTTGTCTGTGTGCAGCAGAGGGCAGAACCCCTTCAGAGTATTCGAGTCTGGGAGCCCAAGGGTGTCCCTCAGTTCGCCCAATAGTAGCCCTGCAGATCTTGGGAACTGTCAGCCTCCAGAGCCATGGGAGTCAATCCTTAACAAGAAATCTCTTTCTCTACACACATCCTTCTGACTGGTTCTGCTTCTGGCGAGAACCCTAACTTAGATACAAGCAAAGCTGGGCCTTTTTAAGCACGGCTTCTGTGTGCATGGGTCTGAGTAAAACCAGGACACCAATCTAACAATGGAACCCCAAAACACTTGTCTCTGTGGCCCCACAACATCCCTCTTCACACAGGTCATCATTCCTGGGGGTAAAGCAGAATCTCTATTTCCTCTGTGAAGCTTGACAAATTACTCTGAGTCTTGGCTGATTGGCCTGTGCCTCAACAGCCTCTACAACACCCAAGGGTGTGTCCTTCCTTCCCTATTGCAGGCCTCCTCAGGTAACTGTTGTTTTCTGCCTCAGTCTGCCCTCCCTCTTATCCTTTCCTTTCCTTTCTTCCACTGTCAGTTGCTAAATTACAGAGCCCCAGAAGCTTTTTACGTATGGGAGATTGAAACAAGTGCTAACATAGTCCCAGCTCTGAAGAAGTTGAGTTCAAGTGTAGGAATGGACAGATAACCAATCCCATAAGCTAGGTGCTATGTCCAGATGGGGAGAACCATCAGGGGAGGAGTCTTGGCAGTTCTGCAGCGAGTTTCACCAAAAAGGGAAAAGATATCTGAGCAGAGAAAAAAGTCAGTAAGAAGCACGGGGCTAGGAAACAGCCAAGCAATACTGACTCAAAATGAGCACAATGAGGCCAGTAAGGCAGGCAAGGGAAGGGCATTAGACATGCTGACCCCAAGGGGAGGCCACCAAGGCTCTAAGCAGGGCTGTGCCAGCCTTGCCCCAGCCTGGGCCACAATGGGCACGTGGGTCACCTGGTTTGTCTAGCTGTCACTTAGCCAGCCACTGTATGGTAATTGTGACAAACGGAAATGAGCTGTGCAGTGCGCACAGCCACATGGGTCAGGCTGGTGAGCAACAAAAGGAAATCTAAGGTAATCATCTTCTCAAGTTTCTCCTATTTGGGGTTCTAGATTTCCTTGAAGATTCAGTTCTGAAAGAACAGAGCAGTGGATCTGGCCTGGTTTTGCTGCATGTTTTGTGCTAAGGGGCTTGGTTGTGGGGAGCATAGGGAGTCCATCTGAGAGACATTAGTGCCGCCTTTCAAAAGGAAGGGACTGAGATCGCCCCATCACCATTTTTATTTTGGAAACAGTTTATTTATTCTATTCTTTTGATCGTGTTTTTGTTTGCACCAGTAGGAAAAAGAAAATTCCAAATTCATTTTGAAAAGTTGCTATTTGGCTTTCCTGGCTCATCCTCCTAGAAAGGAGGTACCTATTTTAATCACATAAAGTTGGGTCTCGGTGCCACTGCCAAGGAACTGAGGCTTGCCAGCGGCTGCCTCTCCATTCAGAGTGCTTTGTCACTACAACCGATTTCATTTATTAAAGTTTATTTCTACCTGCTGTTCAAATCACCTCTGTTATGTCATGCTGAGTAACAAATACATTTTGTGGGCCCACTTCTTCTCCCCTCATACACCCTATCTGGTTGTCCCTCACGGTAATAACACGGGGTGACAAGCGAGCTGTGGGCGTGACCCCGCGCAGCTGCCCTCTCTGCGCGCCTGTCCTGTGTGCGCCGGGAGCGGCGAGCGGTTGGTCTTGCTCTAGCCTCACCCGCCGACTGCCCACGGGGACGCCCTCTCTTCCTTTCCCCCTTTTCTAGAACTCAGTGTTAAGAGGTGATTGTCCATATGTGACCCTTGCCACTGCACGCTCCTCTGAAAGATTCCGTTTGGAAGTCAGGTTCCGCTAACCACGGTTAAATAAGGAGCATTTTCTCAAGCTCTTCCTGGGCTATAGTGGTAATTACAGAGAAAAGAAAAACGGTCCTTGCCGTCTCCTTGGATGCAGAAAACCAGAGCGGGGGGCATGAAATGTACAGAAGAGAGCCTTTGCAGAAAATAAAAAAAGCATGGGTCCTCAGGCCCTCACACCACCCTGAAGCATGTTTTTGTCTTTCAAACCCAGTCTTATAACAGGCTGTTCTTCTGCCATCTCGCTTAGTCTTTCTAACAAAGCAGCTGGTGGTAAGTCTGTGTCTGGGCCACACAGCGAGCACGACGGCCACAGGGCGCCGTCCCGAGTCTGCCGCTGAGGATCGCACTCCTCCCGAGCCCCAGACCCCACGTGGGGTGCAGGGGCTGCTCGGAGGAGTGGACCTTGCTGAATGGAGGAGGACTTGAGAACATCAGGGAGGAAGGCAGAGCTGGCGGGCACCTGGATCTTATCTCATGATGTTCTGTGCAGGCTCTGGCACAGATCCAGGAGTGGCTAGCACAGGGAGTGGGGGCGGCGGAAGTGCTTGTGCAAAATGAAGAGCTATTCCTTAACAAACACCCCTGCGTCCTGCATTGTCTGGGGACCGCAGGTGCTGGATGATCCTGATGGTTCTCAGTGGAAACTGCAGACACCGGCTGATAAGAGAACCCCTTCCACTGACGTTCAAGGTCAGGAGCAGGGCATGGCAAATTAAGGCCACTAAAATGACAAGGATGAGTCAGATCCCTCAGTGGGAAGCCAGAATGCCCGCCTCTCTCCTGTCGAATCGCACGTAACTTTAAAATGGGAGAATAGTATGAAAGTTCTCCTCGAGGCAGAGGCATCATAAAGAGGAAAAAAAATGAACACGACACCGTGCTTCCACGGCTGGCCTCCCTGAGCTTACAGGTGCCCGCGCTGCCTTTCCAAACACCGCTCTGAAGCCAGAAAAAGCCATTTCACGGCTTTTGTTTCCTGCCAAGATGATACAAGAAAGCAGGCTGCCGTAGGGTCTAGCCTGGTGAGCTGGGAGAAGGGAGCAGGAACTGGAGCACTTAGGAGGAGACTGCAGAGTGCACACTGGGGGAAGGCTGTCCTGGCACGGGGCAGCGTGCAGGAAGCTCCTGGAGAGGACAGGGAGGGGGAGAGGCGCTGGCCTATGGCAGAGCCACCTGGCTACTGCTCGCGTTGGTGGCTCTCAACTTCAGTTTTAGTTTTTTGACTATTACAAAATTCAACACAGAAATTTAAATTTTTTTTGAAATGAGAGGCACTCCCTCCTACCCCGTTCGCCCTGCTCAGCCACGCACCACAAGGAAAGGGACGCAGGGTGTTTCCTCTGCCAAGATATTGTAACAGGGTCTTCCCAGGAAAGGAGGAAGTTCCAGAATCCCAGTTCTGCCCTAAGTGGGTGGAGCTGAGCAGGAAAAGAAGATTCTGCAGAGAGGACAGAAGGAAGGGAGGAAGGAAGGAGGAAGCAGGATGGAGAGCAGCAAGGAGACCTGGAGGAGGCACGTGGAGCAGAGGGACACGTGAAGAACCTGTCCTTGCTTTTTGGTCTTGGACTGGTTGGAACAGATGTGGGTGAGAGACCCGCGGGGAGGTTAACAATGGCAGCTTTCACCTTGATTTTAATTTTGCTCTTTTCCTCCCAGATTTGTCTGACTCTTTCTGACCCTTTTCTAGGGGTCTCTACTGAAAGGTCCTTTAGACTGTGGCAGGCTTTTGGGCCTTGCTTTGGGCCAATCCTATTTGACTGGACTTTTAGCCTCAAGGAGATGGGTAACTTTGGATACTTAACTTAGTCACTATGTTCTTTGTCCTTTCTGTATTGTACCGCAATTGTATTAGAGTTCCTTTCCATTAAAGGCCTTATATGTTTGTCTTAATGCGGCGGATGGCAGAACCCATTCAGAGAGGGCAGGCTTGGGGGTTCTGGGGCGCTCCTCTCCCTGCCCTGTAACAATATGACCCTCTCCCCAGGTCTCCACAGGACACTGAGGACTTCTGGTTGCATAACAGGAGACAGCACCACCACCTACCATGGCGCTAGCTTTGGGCGACTGCGCATTTAAGACCAGGAGAGGTGAAAACTCTAAGGGGGAGACTGAAGATGGGTTTGGCATCCTGGCCTTCCTTCTCCTAGAGGTGATTTTTTTCCCCAGCTGGCCAAGAATCTCCTGAAAGCTGGCCCTGACTTCCAACAAGTTCTGTTTGCCCTTGAATATGACTCCACGTTCCATTTCCACACACTGCTCAGGTCAGATGTCGCCCGTGGAGCTGACCTAGCCTGAGACTCCAGGTCCTCCAGCCCCTCAGCCAGCTCTCCTCATTCCACGCTCCCAAGTCTGACATTCCTCACCCCCTCCCACCACACACACCCGGCCTTGTGCCTGGCTTTGGCTTTTCTTGCCCGGTCCTGACAGCTGGCTGTGCCTGCTTCCAACTGAACTGCCAAGAAACAGAGGCTCCACCCCACCTGGACCCAACTGAACTGCTGCGTCCTCAGGGCTAGTGTCCCAGAAGAGGAGACGTGGCAGTGTGGCCCCTCCAAGCTTTGCTTTGGGCCTCCCCTGAAATGGGAACAGCTCATACCCAAGATCCTGTCTGAAAGCAGATGCAGACCCCCAGCTTGGGAGGGGTAAGTGTGCACTCACTCAACAGTGCATTTGGCATCCTGCAAGACCTATTTTTTAATTTTGTTTTGTTTTCTAATTCCTTTTTAGTTTCTTTTCACCATCACAGCCAGTCCCCCACCTCCACCGCCAGATTCAGTTGGCTCCACTGGAATCTGAATTCTCTCACCAGGGCCACCCTCCCTAAGCCAGTCACTTTTCTTGGCACTTACTTGTGCCAAACCTCTGGATGCGTGTCCCCTTTCAAGAGCAGAGAGATGCTCAAACTCACATTTCATAAAGTCACTGGGTAACAGGGTGCAGGATGGTTCCGAAGACAAGGCTGGAGGACTGCAAGTCCATGAAGAGTCATTTAAGAGTTTTGAGAAGGGGCACTGAGGACACCTGAACATTTGTGTGACTTAGTTAAGTCTGAGCAGTTTTAGACAAAAGTAAGTATGGAACAGCCTGCCTGTGTCCCACATTCCACCACCTCAGCACCCCAGTCTTGAATCTCATTATTGTATGAGACAGGCATCCAGCAGCCAGCAGCTACTGGAGGGGAGGCATCGGAATCTGCCTGTCCCCTGGGCCTTCTTCCCTGAAGGTTTGTCACCTCTGGGGAAATGAGTCCCTGAAATCTGACTAGTCAGATTACTCTGTCCCTCAGAGTAAAGTCCATGGGCTTAGAGGGAAGCATTAGTGTGCATTCCACCTGCTAAAGAAGCAGACAATATTAGTGAACTCCTCCGTGTCTTCGGGCTTCCAAGTAGCTGAGGCCACTCATGCCTCACTGACCCTTCCCGACTCCCTTTCACGGTAGTAAAGGAGACTCAGGCCCCGGCTGAAAAGTCAAGGGAAGGCAGCGTCAAGCAGAGGAGGACATTTTCTATAGGAAACGGGAAGGTTTAAAACTTCACTGAGAGACATAATGTTTGACAAAAACATTTGATAACTGATGAAACACTGGTATATGAGAAACCCCGGAGCTGTGGGTGACAGCATTTTCAGCTATGAAATACAACACCCTCAAGTCAGAGGTGCCAGAACATGTAGCATAAAGGATTCTGTGTTCATGATGAAAGAGGTTCACACTATTCTGTTTACACTTTTCAAGATTTGACTTTCTTTGATAACTTAAAAAAAAACATGAGTTAGTAAGGAGAAAGTAAACAAGTACTAGATCAAGTAGAGGGCATAGTTCTTATCAGGTAAGGGGCAAAGCAAATGGAGGAAGACCAAGAGAACATGGTGCTCTTTCATAGCTAGGCCGGTGGAAGTTAAAAGAGGAGGAAGGGAGGACAGGTGACAGAGGGCAGAGCTCCAGTGACCAAGTGCACGCCATGTTCTTAGTGGTGTGAAATTCGTGGCTCTGCAGCCAAGGCTAGAGAGGCCGGAGAGTGTGGCAGGGAGCATCAAGACGAGGACAGCACAGAGCAAGTTCTCTCATCCACTGGACCAAAAAAGGCAAATGGGCTTCTTCTCTGTACTGATTTTATGAATTAGGAGTGTCTACTGGAAACTTCGTACCAAAAAGGAGTCTGAAGCTGTGGCTGAGATCACGAGGAGGGTAACTGGTAAACAGTATCTGCTGGGCCCCAGGCTGAGGACTGGGCTCAACTAAGGTGGGGAGGAGTGCTGCCGGGGCCGGCTTGCCCACGGGCATTCTCGTATTGAGGTAGAGGGTCCACCGTCAGACTAACACTGAGTTAACCGCTCACTTAGCTTGGCCCTGTACATTCTTTCTCACATGGAGTCACGCCATGTAAGATGTACTCCTACAACCTTTGACGCTCATTAAACAAACAAAAACCAAACGAACAGAACCCGCTCTTGATAACCAACATTTTAATGCAGATATTTGCGAAACCTAAAATTTTCCTTTGTTGAAGCCAAACAGGGACTTCCCAGAGGTCTTGCAGCTTACTTGGGGAGTGGGGCAGGGATGAGAACTTCGGTGGGTTTAGTGAGCAAGAACTGTTCCCAGGTTCCTGCCCTCTCTCCCATACAAGAGAAGTGGCACCCAAGTTACTGGTCCTATAGCCTTGGACAGAACTGACCCTGGCCCAGCCAAGGAGGGCGCAGGGGATAGGAGGACTTGAGAGGACAAGATTCACCTCCATTTAGCACATGAGTGTCATGTGGGCGCTGACGTTATCTGTCTAGATGTGATCACTGCTTTTCCTTCTCGCAGCCAGAGATTAATGTTCGGGCAACCATGTGAAAGTCTTCTTGGCATTAAAGGAAATTGAGTATTGATTCTCATTTCTAGATTCGGGGGTTCCCCTTCAGGAACAGGACGAGGAATCTACTCAACACTACAGAGACTGACCTTTCTCAGAATGACAATTCACGCTATATGGCCTGAGCATGAATACAAAGAGAATAGCTCCCAACTGCCTTTGAGTCAGAGCTCATTTTATTTTGTTCATAAGAACATATAAATCAAAACTATGGTCAAGTGCTAAGTACCAGAGCAATAAGATTTTGGTTCTGTTGTAATGTTTGCACTTTGTCATAAGGAAAATAAAACAATGATTTTTTTTTTCCAAAATAAAATTACAACATTGAGAGCAGCACACATGATTATTTGTGCTTGTGATAATATTCTTCCAATTTACATAAGATAGACTCTGAGGGCAGCATCTCATAATTCATTTCTGTGTTTCCCTAAAATGTCTTGTGCACAGGAGGCATGCTACCTTGAAAAGATGAGTTGCAATGCTGTGCTTCCATTTGGATTTGCTTCCTGCTGTATTCCCAATCTTTAGAAAAACACTTGGTAGAGGCTCATACTAGCAAAATAAGTGTTATGGTCATGGGCAAGCTTTTTGAACCTCAACTTTCTTATTAACAGAATGTGGGCGTGTCTCATGCCGTCACTAAACAATTCTTCCAAGAGTGCCTGCACGCTCTCATTTCAAGACCTGGCTCAGGGTAGCTTTTTCTTTGACAACCTCTTTTCCCAGGAAGAACTGCTATTTCCTTCTTTTGGATTTTGCTAAATTTGATAATCATTTCTATCAAGGTACTTACAGTCCACTGTGGCATTTATCTATTTACAAGTTTATCTACCTCTGCTAGCAATGATGTCTAAGAGATAGGAATACATCTTACTCAATCCTGTTTGCCCACTGCCTAGAACAGCAGAAACTTGAAATGTAATTTCAAAATGAATAATGGTGAGAATAATGAAAGACTATAATTAGTCAAGTGATGTGATCCATTTTGGGGTTAGAAAAATTCCCCTGGCATGGTAGGGCAGACAAACCAGAGTTCAGAGGGGATGAGAAGAAAAGAATTAAGACTTCTTGAGGTTCGGATACTGCAGAACATTTCTGCCGGTGTCACTACCATCCACCAGTACGTTACTGGTTCTGCAGAGCCCATGGCAGTGCATAGTACCAGAGGGGCCCAAACACGGAAGGACGAGCTGGAGCCCCTTGGGAGGGATTGGTGCCAGTAGGGGTCCTGGTACATTGGGGGCAGCTTTGGGGGCACTGGTTGAACTGGTGCATGCCTGACACCCTTCCTCCACTGCATAGCTCTCCCAGTGTCTTCTGGGAATATCTTATGCTAAAGTATAAGTGGCAAAATGAAACAGTTTCTCCAAAGTGTGCTTTTAATTGGGTTCTGAGAACCCCAAAGCAAGTGGAGTACTGAGGGTTACCTCACCAGCACCCACTGCTGCCTGGGGAGAGGAACCAGCTTAGGTTCAGAGGGTGCAGAGGCAGCATCCAGTCCTGTCCTCTGGGGCCCAATCACAGAGAGGCAAGTGTAAGGCCAATAGAATCATGGACTTAGACTTGTTCATAAGAACATATAAGTCAAAACCTTGGTCAAGTGCTAAGTACCAGGTCAATAAGACTGGAGCATGGAACCCCCTGGAAAGGGATCAGCTTGGTGAGTCCCTGTGCACTGGGGGACAGCTTTGGGGGCACTGGTTGAATAGGTGGGCACCTGAGACCCTCCTCCACTGCATAGCTCTCCCAGGGTCTTTTGGGAATAAGTTACATTCAAGGATAGGCGGTTTCTCAAAAGTGTGCATTTTACTTGGGTCCTGAGAGCCCCAAAACAAGTGGATTGCCTCGGGTTTCCTCACCAGGGGGCTGGTTCCTGCTCCCTTGGTTCTCTGGAGCACTATGTGACCCAGATGTTTAATTCTAGAATAATGACTACCTGAATATATTTTCTTTTTCAGTTTGTATTAAATCTACAGGAGCAAGTTCTGATTGCTTAAACAACTTTACAAAAGTCAAAATAATACAATAAGCCAACTAACTTCCTACTGTGGTGCCAAGCAAGGGTCAAGCAGACCCTTGCTTGTGATTCCGAGCAGACGGGTCAAGGAGGAGTCCTGGAGCCCTTGGTGGCTTTGCAGACTTTTATTACATCATTATATCAGAGGCGGCCAGGTACACGGCAGGCAGGGGACCGCGGGGCCAGGAGGTTGGCAGGCCTCCTAGCCCCAGCACATCTCACGTTCTCTGACTCTCTAGCCTCTCCTTGTCTTCTACTGCGCTCCTGCTGGCGTCATCATGATGCCGCCCCTATACCCCGAGCCTCAGCCCAGGTGCGCCCACTTGCGCATGCCCACTTAGGCACGCGTGCAGACTGCAGGGGCCCATCGCCACACCAATGGTGGGAAGGCGGAAAAGCCTGATCACTTTTCTCTGACCTTACACTACCTAATATTTGAAAAATTAACTATATTATCCTTTAATGCTCTAGGTATGGGGATATGTAAATTTTCCAATAGCAAAAGCTTAGCACTGGGCCTCCCTGGTGGCGCAGTGGGTTAAGCAACGCACTATGAAGCAAACCTCAGCCACTGCAGCACGAGTTCGATCCCTGCTGCCGGCCAGGGGGGTACCCACATGGTGTGGCAGACCTCTCCTGCCTCGCCCGCTGCTCCCCTCAGCAGTGTGCTTCAGTTGGTCTGCCTATTCTGCTCCCCGCTCTGTCTGTGGTGAATCCTCTCACCCCCCACACCTCTGGCCTGTACCCCAGTGCTTGTATGCATAAATAATAAATCTTTAAAAAAAAAAAGCTTAGCACTTTTTATTTATTTTTTTAAAGATTTATTTATTTATGCATACAAGCACTGGGATACAGGCCAGAGCTGTGGGGGGGTGAGAGAATTCACCATAGAGAGCGGGGTACAGAACAGGCAGATCAACGGAAGTACACTGCTGAGGGGAGCAGCGGGCACAGCAGGAGAGGTCTGCTGCACCATGTGTTTGCTGTGCCATGTGGGTCCCCTACCCTGGCCGGGGGCAAGGATCAAACTCGTGCTGCAGTGGCTGCGGTTTGCTTCATAGTGCATTGCTTAACCCACTGCGCCACCAGGGAGTCCCCAAGCTTAGCACTTTTTAATTGGTATCTTCAATACCTACTTTTTAAGGCTTTTTTTTTTTTTTTTTTCAAAATTATGGATTTATTACCTATTATCAGTTCATTTCATTGTGAAATACTACCCAGTCTAGTGCTGCAGATTTGAAAAAATTCACACTAAAAATGGATATGGGCTTTATCTCTTTCCTTAAATGACATAGCTATTTGGTATTTAAAATATATTTGCTTCTTTCTTAAGTGGAACACAAGTCAGACTAGGAAAATATACAGTGCATTTCAACTTGTTACCGCGTGGTGATAACCAAGGGACAGATGGAGGGACCGACGGAAGCACTCCCGCGTGCGTACACACACCTCCGCCCCCCCACCCCCCCCAACAATGAACCAAGATTCATAGCTGAAGCCCTGACCACTGCCCCAACCCTTGCTGCGACTGCACTGCAGATGGGCCGGAGAAGGAGGTTACTCTGACCCAAAGAGCTCATAGGGCAGCCGGGGCGGTCGGCACAGTAGGATCATTGTGTTCATAAGAGGACAAGATACTCGACGCAGCACACGCTCGCGTTCCCTACCTCCTTGTCTGCTACCATCCCAGACTGGGCAGGTTCATCATCGGTTTAAGCAGTCTCCTCGTCTTAGCCGCCTTCATACGATCTATCGTACTCCAACGCCACACCTAGGCTTCTCCTCCCACACCGCGGAGCGTCCCCGAGACGCTAGCCCCATATATCTCGTGCCTCGGCCCAGGTGCACCCACCTGCGCATGCCCACTTAGGCACGCGTGCAGGACCGCAGGGGCCCATCATCACACCAATGGCGGGAGGGCGGAAAAGCCTGACCACTTTTCTCTGACCCAACACTCCTCCTCTCTGCCATGTGCATTCCGGGAGGAGACGCTCTCACTTGAAGCCACTGCTGTTGGCTCCTGACCTCAGACTTGCAGGCCTGTAGGTTAAATGGGGGTGATCAGGTCTTTCCCGTCCTCCTGCAATTAGCATCAGTGACTGACACCTGCGGTCTCGCATGCGTGCCTGACGGCAGCACCTAGAATGTGGCGTGGGCGTGCATGAGTGGGCGCACCTGAGCAAGGTGGGTAGTACTAAGGGCCGGCGGCATCACGGAGGCGCGGGAAGTAGAGTGCAGTAGAGACCGGAGAAGAGATCACAAGAGGACGCAGGAGAGTCCAGAAAGAGTACAGATTCACCGAGGGCCGGAAGGCCTGCAAGCCTCCTGTCCCTCAGGCCCCTCCTGCCCTGCACCTGGTCACCTCACTAAGAAATGGGGTAGAATTAAAAACCTGAAAAGCCACCGAAGGGTCCAGGACTCCCCCTTAATGTCTGCCCAGGTTCAGACAAGGAGAATATAACTTTCAGTTGCTAAGGGCCCCAGTCTACAGCATTTTGTAACGGCAGCCTGAAGTGCCCATACTCTCATGAAACCACCACATTAAGATACAGAACAAGTCCACATCACCACCCCTCATTTCCTATTCCTTTTTCTAATAGCCTGGAAAACTCTGATCTTGAGACTAGGAAAGTGATATCTGCTGTAGGATGAAAACAGTCTTTTCCGAAAAGACACCTGAAATCATGTTGCCTATGATGTCATCATGCCAAATTTTAATGAAGAAGCCATTATGCAATTAAGGCAAAGAGTTCATGGTAATGCAGCCCTGAACATCCCATTAAGCTGGACACAGCTCTGAACGGGTTGGGTTCTGGTAACCTGCATGCTTGTCCCCCCCACGCCTGACGCTGCTCACTGGAGGGAACAGGGTCTGAGCACAGAGCACTCCCAGCACTTTGGGAAGAGAAGTCTGTGATGTTTCTGGCCTTTCCTCCCTCCCTTCCCAGAAGAGAACAAGTTCCCTTCTCCTCCTGGAAATGCCTCTTTGTCTTGCTACTTCTCCTGCCTCACCCCACACCATCCCCAGGGTCCAGCAAGACTGGCAGCACAAGAAACGTTTGTGGGATGAATCCCTGGTTAAATGAAGATGAAAGGAAACAGGCTAAGGGAGGCAGCCATCTGAGGCTGTGGGGCCTGACAGTTAAAGCATCTTAACAGCCCAGAAGGGGGCCTGCCAGCCACATCCTGCCGTGAAAGGCTCTTCTCTAGTTACATCCTACATTTCCAGTGGCATCTCCCACCCTTCCGGCCCTGATGTCGCACTTCTGCTCCTCCCTCGCCTGCAGGTTTTTCTGACAGCTTCCACAGAGGCAAGCCCCAGTGTCTGCAGCTGTCTCCTACTCAGCGTCCAGCCCAAGCTCAACTCAGTCTCTGTTCCTCAGTGGTCCCTGAACAACTCTCACAAATGCTTAGACCATTCATTGTCTGTCTTGACAAAGCAAAGTCATCTGTTCCTGGCACTGGCGTTTTGATAAATGAGATGCTACGAGGAAGAAAATCCATGGCACTGGGTTCTAATAAACAAGATGCTACACCCAGAGATAAGGCTCTCAGGACCTTGCTGCAGGCGTCATCTGCTTGTGCTGACTCCCCACCCAGGCCGAGGGTGCCTCTCAGGGGTGTTCCTTCCTGGCAGGTCCCCCTCAGACATGATCTGATTCTTACCCACAAAACTTATCAAGGTAAGTTCTACCTCTTCATCACCCTGCTGGGTGCTTGTCAAATTAGGGACAGAAAGGCAGAGACATCAGCCAGTGAGAACCACTGAATAGAACAGCCTCCTGCTGGCCACATCTGCACTTCAGAGGCCCTCAGTGTTACTCAACTGAAGTAGACTTCTTCCCCTGCAGGGCCCAGGTAGACCCCTCAACCTCCTGAGTGCAGGGCCTGCTGCTTACAGAGCCCCGCGTGGGCTGGAGTCACCACTCCGTCACTGCCTGCGCCCCCAGACGTGAACTCACTGTCTGTGTTGTCCTGACCCTCACATGCGTGGGACAAGAAGAACCTCTGGGTCAGAGAAGTTACAGGTACCAGTAACATGCAAGTTTAAAGTGTGAATTGGGACCTAAGCCAGTAGATTTTTTTAGGTGACAGAAAAATTGGCCATATCCTCTAAAGACTAAATTTTACAATTGTCTGTTTTATTTAAATAACAAGGAGAATAAAACACAAGTGTTTCTCCTTTTTCAGCACTAAATAGTGACTTTAATGACTTTAGAGACAGAGAACTCAATTAGCCCTCAACCAAAGTGCGCCAGTTTCTCTCTGGCAGTGATGAGGACAGGGACCTCCCGCCACGGCGGAGTGGCTCAGCCCTGCTGGTGGCACTGAGGTTTCTACATCACCGAGAGGCTGGGTTGTCCCAGGTCACCAGAGGGCCTAGGGGCTGGCCTGAGGAAGCTGAGCCATTTGATATATGTAGCTTTTGGTCTGCTTTGGGGTTCTTTGGGCACAGTCTAGAAGTAACCCCTTAGAACTCTGCAGTCCTGTGCAAGAGGTTCTCCAGGCAAGATCTTCCTCAACATCCTCCCTTCCCCACGGCCCAGTCGGGCCTAGGCCAACACTGATTCTCTCCTGGGCGTCTGTCTCCCATTCCAGCCTTTAGTTTGCAATTACTGCACATCGCCAGGTCATGCTGTTCGCTGCTTGCTCCTTTTGCCCCTCCTTACCACCCTCAGGGCATTTTGACTACCAGGTCTTTTAAATCCCCATCCTTCCCACTCTGTCTGTTTCTCCTCTTGCTGTGATCCCCATCCCCAGTCTCAAACATACTCCCCTGTGCATTCTTCGGGCCCTAGATAAGAGAATGATTTCAGTCCCTCATGTGGCCATATGCTTTCTTACCCACAGGACTTTGCACATGCTGTTCCAGCTGTTAAGAGGAAATGACCTTCATCTTCTCCTCACACGGCATGGACATATTCCTGCTTGGTCCTCAGGATTTGATTTAAAGGTCACCTGCTCCAGGAAGCACCTGCCTCTGCACACTGGGGAAGGGCGTCCTTCCTATGGCCCCTGAGCCCCACTGCAGCCTTTATGAGACTGGTGTCTCTGTTCCGGGCTGGCTCACCACAGCTAATCCACATAAATCTAGTAGAGTATTTGATACCTGCAGGCATGTGGGAAGGCAGTGAGGAAGGAGAAAGAGATAACCACAAGGATATCAGACTGATGTGGGCTTTGAGCAAGGCACTTGGTTGGGAACATGGCAGAGTGAGGTCATCCTGAGCTCCTGAACACCCTGGGGAGCAGCCTCAAACAGCTAGCGAAGCATTTCAGTGTCAAGCCAAGGGCAGGCAGCCAGACCTGGCCACTGGGCTCTGCCACACGCATTACAAATCCCTGTATGAGTCTGTTCCCCTGAGTCTCAGCTTTCCCCTTGAAAAATGTGCCGTTTAGTTGGACTCTCCTGCCTCTGGAAATGTCCAGTGAAAGCTGTGAAGCCTGATCCATGAGCCCCTAGGCATCCCCTGGGCCCAAAGCCCAGGTTTGAGTCTCTGCTTGTGACTTAGTCTGAGGAAGCTCGTGACTGGGTCGATGAATGCGCTTCCCAGACCTGAGATTTCACCAATTAAGATCAAAGCTCACTGCATCCCTTAAAAAGGCCGAACGAGCCATAGCAAATGAAAGCTGACTGGTAAGGACCAGGAGATGTTTTCTAGGTCAGATCCATCAGTCTCGCTATCAGTCTGTTCCATCAGCAGCAACGAGGCCGGGTTCTCGACGAGCACACAGAGCAAGGGTGACGGTCTGGAGTCTTCCAGGCTGTGCACAACGGCACCTGCCTCAGGGCTCTGGCCCTCCTCCGGCACAGATGCCAAGTCGGGCAGTCTGTGGGCTGCCAGGGCTCCTTTGAGCCAGAAGGAGCGTGGAAGGCCCACCGCGCTCACATCCCTCGGGGAGGGCCCTGCCACAAAGGGAGAGGCCCACGTCACTCAGCACAGCGTCCAGCAACAGGGAGCACAACTTGACTGGGACAATGCCCTCGAATTATATCCTTTGCTTCCAATTTTCAAAAATAGATAAAACATGAGAAGATGCTATAAAATAATGCTAAGCGAAAGATGTAGATTTCTGTTTGCAACGTGTTATAATTTTGTAAACAGAAGCAAAAATCCCAGAAGCCAACGACAGCACTGGGATCCCTGGCTTAACAGTCCTTTAAAAATTCTACCTTCTCTGTTTTTCTGCAAAATGCCTCTATTTTGTGCTGTTAAAAATATTATTCAATATTTAAAAAAACCATCACATGACAAAAGGACCTTAAAGGCCATTTAGTTCAGTGGATCCCAGACGTGGTTTGTCCGAGTTCCCCCAGCTGCCTCAGCAGCTCCAGGGAGGCCCACAGATCCTCAGGGGTCCAGGTCACAGTCCAGGAGGTCCTGACTTAGCAAGCCTGGAGCTAAAAATCTGCATTCATCAAAGGAAAAATAAAAAGCTTAATAGTCATCCCAAACTGGAGCCTGGGTTGAGGTGGTTATTCCAGTGCATCTGCCCTCCTACTGCAGACTGGAGAAACCGAGGCCCAGGGCGAGAAGAACCCACAAGGTATGGGCCAGACACCAGAGCAGAGCTCAGTGCCCATTCTGGAGGAGCCCAGTGAAGTTTGGGTAATTAGATCAAGAACTGACCTGTGAGCAGTTGCTGCCCTTGTGTGGCTGTTGTCATTGTGTGTTGTGGCTTTCCAAAGGCGGATCCTGCTGTAGTGCCTGACCTTGTGACTGCCTAAGAATGCTGACTGGAGTCAACAAGCTCTTCTTGTGACCTTTTATGAACAAAGGCACCTGACCCTCTAGATTTGAAAGGTTATTATGGAGGAATTGGATAAAAGGGCTCCCCTCCCCCTGAGGACTGGCATTAAGATGTCTGTTTATTTTGGCCTTCAGCAACACCACTCATTGTCCTTTCACATGCAAATTTGGTGTGTCTCAATGGGATGTTGGGAGGGCAGGCTAGCCTGTCCTCTGGCCATACCTCAGCTCATTCTGTGGGGCTAACCTTCAGCCTGGGAGTGGAGCAGAAAGGGCAGGGGCCGGAGAGGCAGGCAGTCAGCTAGTGCGTCAGAGCTGCCCACATTCGCAATAAGCGCACCACACATCATCTGGTCAGGTTCTCCTTGGCCGGGGCCGTCAAAACTGCCTGCTTCCTCATGTATTTCTTACTAGAAGATAGGGCACCAGATATGACGGGGGTCAGGCTCTATACTTTCTGCCTCCTGGGCCCCACTGGGTGGTGCCTTCTTCTCACCTCTGGCAGCCTAAGCTGCTCCCACCCCACTGATGAGGTTTGTGAGATCAGCTGGTGTCCTGACAAGAGGTTCACTCTAATTATTTCAAAAGAAAAAAGGGCTTATGGTTGGGATGCTCAGAGAGAAAAGCAGCTAAGAAGCAGACAGTACTAGGTGCCAGCACAGGCAACGAGAAGGGAAGACACTGATAGACGATGGGGTGACACAGGCTTCCACTCATCCTCGTGCCCTCTTTCCCTCCCTCCTTTTTGGTGAGGAGTGACTCTGTGCTGACGAGAGACACAGAGGCTTTGCTGCAAGTACCACAGGGCTCAGAGAGGCATCCACACTGCAGTATCTAAGAGACTCACTACCATAGCAGGGAGTGGCTCGAAGTGACCGCAGAGCATTTGGGTGGAGATGAGGGCTTGGCTTGAAAAGACAGAAAAGCCTTAAAGGTGGGGTGGTGGAGAACACAGGGTATAGCGGCCACTGAACGATTCTCCAATGCAGACTTAATTTACACTGCAAGTGGGGCCTCCCTGGCGGCACAAGGGGTTGAGCACTGCACTGTGGGGCTTCAACAGCCACTGCAGGAGGAATTTGATCCACAGCCAGGAAGAGGACCCACATGGTGCAGCAGACCTCTTCTGCCTCGCCCGCTCCTCCCCTCAGCAATGTGTTTCAGTCAGTCTGCCTGTTCTGCTCCTCACTCTGTCTCTGGTGAATCTTCTTACCCCCTGAGCCTCTGGCCTGTACCCCAGCTCTCAGATGCATAAATAAAATCTTTTAACAAAAATTACACTGCAAGTGGATCAGGGACAGAGGTAAGAACTATTCTGTACTGCCAGCTCATTTACATGTTTAACTTCTGATGGTGAGGTCATTTCAGACCTTGCAGACTATTCTGCTCCATACCGATTTTATATTTTTTAATGCAAATTTTTCGGAGTACTGCGAGAAGCAAACTCTGTATTCCAAGTTCAGTTTTCAACATTTCATAATATGTTAGTTTCTGCCACTGGTAGATCTATTGTGAATGGCTAAGTATAAATCACCATAAAATTGATAAAATAGATTTTTTTCCTTCAAAGAGGGAAGAATAATACAGAGTAAAGTTATAATTTACTGAGTTGATATGTTTATAGTCCTAACTACTAGGAATATGTTTATTTAGATTAACTGTAGGGTGAAAAGATCAATTGTAGGGTGGAAGAATGCTACCTATAACTCTTTACAGAAAGATCTCATTTCTCAGTCAGCTATGATGGCTTGTCTAGCCATCCCACTAACACTGGGATTTTCTTCTGAGTCTTACATGCTGAGAAACAGAGTAGACCCCAGGAAATGAGGTTCACCATCACTCAGTGTAGAAAAATACCTCTGGGTGAAGAGTGGGGACTTAGCGCCTTCATAACCTGAGCAAGTGCTTTCCTCTCTCTCTATCACATGCCTCTGCCCTCAACCAAGCAGTAGGTAGAGACTCCATCTCTTGCCAACTTTCCTTCTCTCTTTTCCTCTTGTCTGGGGTGGTACTGGGGTACTCCAGAGAATTTCGTTTGGATCTGGCTAAGGAGAAGCTGACGTGTCAGCACATTTAGCCTGGGTCTGGTGGGCCATGTTTCTGGGGTGTCATCAAGTCTGTGGCTAATATCACTCGCTGTCTGGTGTAGGAGGGGTCTCAGGCCCACTTCTGCTGCCTCTTACCACACACCTGGTCCCCTGACAGCAGAGGGGCGGGGCATGCACAGACAGGCTTCTGGCCCAGCATTGGGTATGAGTTAACCGTGAGGAGGTTTAAAGAAAGCCAGACGCTGAACAAGGAAGATTTCATTAGGTATGTAAAATTCTAAGTGGAGAATGTAGTTCTCACTGACATCTTGACAATGGAAAACGGTTCTCCGCTGTGGGGACTGTACCCACACCAGGACTGTATTTATGCCAAAAATCTGTTTTTTAATTTTTTCTTTTTCTGAGTGGAACTGTATGAGATACACCCCTGAAGCACATAGTTCCTGAAGTTTCTTTTCAAAGAGTAAATCAGATCTCCATCCTCCTATGTGGCCTGAAGAAGCCGTCAGTCAGGACATTGTAAAATGCCTGCCCAGGACACTGATCTGTGTCCAGAGCCTGTGGACTGGCCTTCACTATTACAATCAGAAGCATAATTTTGCTCAAGTCTCCAGAGAAGAGCTGCCTCTCAGGAACAGACTCATACTATATGAGCTCTCAAAGCCTGAAGGAGACTCACAGGGCCCGTTTTAAAATTTATAGTGGAAAATGTCACTAACCCTGTGCCATGGCCCGTGCTGACTCCCCTCGGAGAGGTAAGCACAAATTTCAAATTTCAGTTCACAGTTGGCTGGTGCCTATGAAAGCACGATTAAAGGTTTATAGAACATACTGCCCAGTCTCTCTCCAGGAGGGTGGTATCAACTTAATCTCACTGGCTGTGTAGCAGTACCCATTTTAATATGCTCTCACCAAACTAGTTTTCACTGAAATATCTTTACTAATTTATAGGCAAACACATTTTCAATTGACATCAAATGCCATCCTGAATCTCTTTGCACCTTTTGGTGCACAGCTGTAACAGGAGGTGGCTTCTGTCGATGTGAGGCTCCCACGAAAGACACCCGGAGCAGAGCTGACCTGCAAAGCTGTATCTGGAGAGTTCACTGGACATCCCGAAAGCTGAACCTGGAAACTTTTTTCCAGGAAACTTTTGATTCTAAAGCACCAGGGTTTAGTTCTTCCCAAAGAACACACACATCCTTCAAATACTAGAGCACAGAGCTTTGCTCAAGTCAACTTCTATACATCCGTAAGAAGTGTAGTTATAGTTTATGAGTCACTCCTACGAGTGTGGGCGTAAAAAAGAAGAGAATGGGGTTTAGGAATAGAAACGAGAGAGTAGAATAGATAGTTTTATGGGATACTTGGTAGAAAGGTAAGAAAAAAATAGTGGAAGGAGGGCACCTGAGGCTTAGAGCTACCCCGGCATCTGCTGGGAAGAGAGAGCTGAGTTGGACAAATCCCTAGAAGAGGATGATGATGAGCTTGAGCTTATCTGGGACAAAATGTGACTACACAAGACCAGGGGAGGAGAGTCAAGAATTCTGAGTCAGCTAATCAAAAAGGAGTTAAACATTTAAACACTTAGACTAAAAATCAAATAGGGAAAAAATATGGTATCAGTAATAATGCAAAATGATTTCCACAACTCCCAAGCATTTTTCTAGAGCTTCAAGGAAGGGCAACTAGTAAAAGTTTTCCATAACATGAATTAATTGCATAATTTAAAATATTGTTTTAAAATGTATTACATGCAGTTGATATTCTTTCAATTGCATTAAGGTGGGTGTGTTTTATACTGATGAATGTGAAAAAAGGACATTCATAGGGTTTCTTTGACCTTGGTCCCTCAACCCAATTTTTACAATGGTTTGAAGACTCAAACTTATCCTTTCTCCGACCAAGAAAGTTCTTAGGGGAGGGCCTCTGTAAAGGGACACGGGGGTTGCCCTCACTTCTCTCTCACAAGGACCGTCATCTTTTTAGAGTCAAGTCACCATGATACAGTGAACTATTTCCATTTCTTTCAGAAGTATCTTTAGAAACCACTGGGTCCACACTTGCCTGCAGACAAGAATTCAACTGGAACATTGGGGATTTTATCCTGCCTTCATATCATTTGACTTGATCAACTTCCTCACTCTGTTACTGTTTTTGGCTCCTGTCAGTTTCCTAACACCCTCCCTGTACCCCCAACTACTCCTAAACACTCCTGTTCTTGTCTGTAGTCACTTCACACAAGACCAATTCAACACACTGACATAGCTCTCTGACATAGCTCTCTCTTCTATCTTCCTGCCTCATCTGTCCCTGTCCAGCCTTCCTGCTGGACTGGGTAATCCTACAACACTGAATATCATCTGAGAAAGTGCCACAACAAATGAACAGGTCAATATGCCAGAGTGATTAAATTCACAGGCTTCACATCAAATGGATACAGCATCAATTCACATACAAGCACATATTCATTTGCGACTTTACGGAAGTCACTTCACCTGTCAGAGTTTCTGTTTCCTCATCTATCAAAGAGATATACTGAAAGCACGATCTTAGAATATTAAGCTAAGATTCAGTCATACAGTTGCCAGTTCATAAATATTGGTATTACTGCTACATGTTGATGCTGATGATAAGCTAGGTATTCTATTAGGCACTGTATTATCTCATTTAATCTTCACAACAGTTCTTTGTGAGTGATGGTGTTTCCAGTTTATAGATGAGATATGAGGTTCCCAGGGTAGTTGTAACTGTTTTACTTTATTAAGTAATGTCACTAAATCATAATCTTAGGGCTCAAGTACCAAATTTCTTTCTCCTATACCACAATGTGCCCCCAGTGTACATTTAATGAAGAACATGAAGTTATTTTTTAAGCTCTAATTCACTGAGCTAACACCAGGAGCTGTGCTGCCTTCTTTTCTTGCATCACCTTGTTAAAACCTCACATCTCTCTATTAATACAATTGCTAATTATACATATCACTTTAGAGAACCTACTCCCAAGCCCAATGACAGCTTTAGGCACAAGGGAAAAATCACTTTTCCTCTCCAACTTGGGGAAAGTTCTAGGGGCTGTTGGTGCCACTTGATCTCTCCACATGTCTAATAAGGGCTGGAGCCAGATGCTGCAATTCCTGCCTCTGTTTTTCCCGGCTTCACTGCCAGCTTATTGTATGCTGTTTTCCCATCCTCCTCAAGTGGGAGCACTCTGAATTACTGTCACACAGATGCCAACATTTCAGTGGTAAAATTGTGCAATTAGAATAAAATTAACAGTGTGTCAACAGTGATGCATAAAGGGAGGATTACTGGGTTTTCTATTACATATTATATTTTGTTTCATTGTGGGATTCAGATTAGCTCATAAATATTGGGTCATATATGACAAATACCCTTTCTAAATAAAGAACAGAGATTCTTCACAACTGCCAAGTA
The DNA here is from genome assembly GCA_019455555.1 of Galemys pyrenaicus. Taxonomy (NCBI): domain Eukaryota; kingdom Metazoa; phylum Chordata; class Mammalia; order Eulipotyphla; family Talpidae; genus Galemys; species Galemys pyrenaicus. Next base: position 2,721,453 of record JAGFMF010012151.1, on the reverse strand, counting down.
GACTAGATTTATGTACCTGCTTGGGAACACCCTATACTAGAGCTTCATTCAGTGCAGTGCCTATGTCAGAGCAAATCCTTAGCACAGAGGTAAGGCTGCTTTCCTGAGCTCACGACTGTCTAAGATAACTCAGGGGAGGGCTTAGCAGAACACGAAGCAGGGGCACTGAGAGGCAGGTGGACAGAAGTCCATTTGCAAAAGGGGCTGACGACCCCCACTGAAAAGCACTCACCCCAAACAGGAGAGGAGTCAGGGCACATCCATTCCACACAGCTAAAAGTCTTGTCATTGGCGTGCAGAGCCTGGTCTGCGCATGGCTCAGTGGCTGCCCTGCCACTGGGTCTCAAGCCAAGCCTCACCCCATGCACTCATGTCTGGCTCTCAACAAGAGAGGACGCCATCTGCAAATATCTGGAGCGCTAACAATAAAATAAAAGCAAAACCCTGAACGAGGAGCCCTTTTAGGATAATGTACTACCACAGTGGTGGAGATGTGCTCCCCAAAGTCAGCCTAGATTGTGGTGTAGCTCTACTTCCTCGAAAGTTTCAGGATGGTGCCGGTGGTCACCTGGCAGACTAGAGGAAGTGACAGCGGTGGGTTATTGGAAATGGTGGTGCTCAACAGGGGAGCAAAAGTCTAGATAAGGCAGTGGTAGTCACTAAACTTGCTGCCTCGTCAGAAGGGATGACAGTCTGTGCGAGTTAACCCACATGGCGGCCTGCACTTAACTTTGAGAACACATGAGACGCCCCTGAGAATGGAGGCAGGTATTTTATAGGCACTGGAGGAAGGGAATAAAGAATCTGTGAAAGTTAGCTTATAATTGTAACCATGGTGCTACACAGAGGTGATCAGGTGAGGCCCCATTGTCAGGTCTCAGATACTGATGTAAAATAATGGTGTAACTATAGCAGTCAGTCACAAAATGGATCAAAGCCTAAACATAAGGTCTTAAATTATAAATCTTAAAAGAAAATATAGGGAAGAATTCTCATGACATTGAATTTGGCAATCCTTTCTTGGATATGACACCAAAAGCATAACCAACAAAAATACAAATAAATTAAATTATATTAAATTAATAACTTCTGTGCTTTAAAAGACACAAATAACAGAGTGGAAAAAACAACCTATGATATGGGAAAAGGTTTGCAAATCACAGAGCTAACAAGGGGTTAACATCCAGAATAAAGATTTCATGCAACTCAACACCAAAAAATCAAATAACCCAATTAAGAAGTAGGCAAAGGATTTTATTTCTTCAAAGATATATGGCTCATGCAAAGAGGCTCAATGTCACTAGTCATTAGGGAAATGTAAATCAAAACCAAGTGATGGATCATCTCATACATTGGGATGGTCAATATCAAAAAAGTCAGAAAATAACAAGTCTTAGCTAGGATGTGGAGAACTGGATTCCTGAGCACTGCTATGGCGAATATAAACTGATATAGCCACTGGGAAAGACTGTGTGGTGGTCCCTTAGAAAATTACAAATAGAATTGCCACATGATCGAACAATAGCTCTTTAGGGATTTATATACTCCAAAGAACTGACACTGAAGACATATCTGTCTACCAATGTTCATAGCAGAATTATTTTCAATAGCCAAAAGGTGGAAGCAACCATCAATGGACCATCAATGGATGAAGAGATAAGCAAAATGTGATACATGCATGCAAGAGAATATTATTCAGTCTTAAAATAGGAAGAAAATTCTAACACATTCTACAACATGGATGAACTTTGAGGATACTATGCTAAGCTAAATAAACCAGTCGTAAAAAGACATGATTCCACTTTTAGGAGTTACCTAGAATAGTCAGATTCATAGAGACATAAAGTAGAATGACTGTTGCCAAAGGCAGGCGGAGGGGGAAATGAGAAGTTGTGCAATGCGTATAGACTTCAGTCTAAGAAAATAAGGACGTTCTGGAGATGGGTTGTGTAGCTGCATGAACACACTCAACAACATTGACCTTGGCACTTGACAGTGGTTAAGAGAGTAGTTATATGCCATGTGTATTTCACCAGAGTTTAGAAAATACTTGTCCACTTGTGGGACTAATTTAGGAACTAAATTTTCTTCATGGCCATCTGAGGTGAGGGTGGTAGGCACTGGCTCCTGCCCTCACCTGGCCGGGTCTTTCATGACACCTAACTAGATCTCCAGGAGTCAGGGGAGATGGAAAACATCTGGAGACACTTTTGGTTGTCACAACTAGGGAGGTGCTACTGACGTCTACTGCCGCCAGGCCAGGGGTGCTGCCAGACATCCTACAAGGCACAGGAGAGTCTCCCAGAATGGAGAACTATCTGCTCCCACTGTCAGTAGTGCTGAATTGACAGTGGTGTAGAGCAGTCCCATTCCTTCTCTGGGGAGAAAAAGCTCCACTGGTGGTAGTAACTGACTACATTTTCACAGGCAGAGGAACACAGGTAAGTAGACATGATTGGTACTATCTGTCCTTTCTCCTCTAAGCTTTCATAAGGATTTTCAGGTACCTCTGGAAAAATGTCCCTAAAGCATAATCTGTCTCATTTTGTCCTCAGTGATTATGCCCCATATCAGCCATCATCTTTTGCCAGTCTTTTGAGAGTTAAAACATGAGAAGACTAAAAGGAAAAAAAAAAACTGTTATCTTTTCAGGATAGCAATGAATCTGTCCTGCCTGTGTGTGATGAGTTTATCCACACATCCAGATTGCTTAGTCACATACCCAGCTTCACTGCAAGGATGTGGCCTGCCCCTGTATGAAATCCTCACCCCAACCTTATCTGTAAGTTAGAGAAAACCATGGTTCATCTCTGAACAACTATCTAGAAGGAAACTGCACTGAATGATTTGACTACAGGCATAACTTGTTCTATTGTGCTTTTCTTTACAGCAGTGAAAACAACAACTGCTGTCTTCCCTAGTTAATGAGCCAGTCTCCAAGCCAGGTCAGCAGGCAGGCATTTCAGTTCCTACTCTCTGGGTGCTGATGTTTAGGTAGCCAGTAGGGTATGTCTGCGTTGGAATAAACTTCCCCAGACAAGAGATAATGCAGAGATCAGGGAACCAGCAATAAAACGTCCCTTTCCTTTTTTCCTGTCATAAGGTAATTTAAGTGCAGTAATTTATGCTAATTTAAAAATTACATCTCTTTAGACTGTTAGAACTGGAAGGGTGAATTCTGGCAACCCCTCATTATAGACAAAACATAGAAACCTGGAGAGGGGAAGTAATTTGCCTAAAATCACCGAGCTAGTAAGTGGGAAAGGGCTTTGTACCCTGAAGTGAGTGCATTAGGCCACGGGGCTGACGGACAGGTCGTCACGCAGCTCCATTCACTGTGGGAGCCTGGACAAGTCAGGATTAAATGACAGGCCGCAGAGACAGCCTGCGCCACGCTGAAGGGTTTAGTGCGTGGCTGAGTACTGTCTAGAATTTCCTAAGTGAACTATAAGTTCAGCAGGATTGGAAGCAAAGCTTTATTCTTTGTAACATCACTCACTGCTAGGTACATAAGAATTTCCCCAACGTTTTATAAAAATTCTAAACCTCAGCAGATTTAATTGCCACCTAGTCACCCTGTGAGCGGGAAAGGGTTCATGGCCTCGGGATGAGACGCCCACCATGGGGCAGAGCAACTGATGGGTCACACACGCACAGCCCGGGCACACCTTGCAGAGTCACATGGGGCTGCACTCGAGGACACTTGGAGCAGCCAGGGACTGGGGCACAGACTTTGTAGTTCTATGAGGGTATGGTGACCCCTGGTTCCCCAGGAAGTTGTGACTGACTTGGCTGAATAACTCCAAGGATGGCGTGTATGTGACTCAGTGTCATTTAATCCTGACTTGTCCAGACTTCTGCAGTGAGTGGGGCTGTGTGCCGACCTGTCCGTCAGCCTGAGTGTGGAGCAGGAGCTCCACCTGGTGCCCCGGAGAGGAGAGGGAGGGTTATGCAGCTCTGGGGGAGCAGAGGCGGGAGGGACGCTTACTTAAGTCTGCCGTGCAAGTTGTCATTCTGCTCTACTCGCTGTGACAGTCTGGATGAGACAGGATTAAACGAGAAGCTACAGGAACAACATGTACCACACGAAGGGGTTCAGTGGGTGAGGCCCTCCCGATTGTGTCAGATGTCAGGGCACCTTGTATGAATGAGGCTGACCTTTAAACTTTAGGCCACACAGCATGAGGCTGACCTTTAAACTTTACGCCACACAGCAAACTTGAATCTTACAATGAACATCTCTACATCATCACCTAAATTGTAGCACTAGCCATTGTTATGCTGGCTGTATCAGATTTCTCCATCTACCCATTCCATCTACTGACCCACCTTCTATTTTGCATCTCAAAGTAAGTCACAGCCGATAAACAATTCCTCCTAAACACTTAAGCATGAATATCATTAATATTTGTGTAGTTTTTGATGAAAATTTACATATAATGAAAGGCCCAAGTTCTAAGTATACATTCTGAGTTTTGCCAAATGCACACATCTGAGTAACCTGAACCCCTGTGAAGACACAGAACATCACCCTCATAGAAGTTCCCTCATGACCCTCCCCCCGCTGATTCTTGCACTGAGCTTCATCAGGGGCAACCACTTTTTTAATTTCTTCTATTATAAATTGACTTTGCCTATTTGACAATTTCATCTAAATGTGCAAGTGTATCACCATTTGTTGATAGTTTCGTCTACTGGTGGGTATTTAGATCACTATGCACACTTGCATTGAAGTCTCCCTACAAACGTATTTTCATTTCTTTTGAATAAAAGCTTAAAAACTGGAACGCAGGGTAGATGTACATTTAGCTTCCTACAAAAATGAAAGCATTTGACACAGTGGATGTTGTACATTTTTACAATTCTGATCAACAATGCGTGAAAATACTTCTTGCTTCAATTCTTCACCAATGTTTGGTATTGTCAGTCTTTTGATAATTTGTATTTAAGTTGAGTTTGTAGGTTGAAGAAGCCAGGGTACTGGGGACTGGAAAGAAATTATTGGCCCAGGATTGTCAACTGGTTGTCACTCATTGTTCTGGTTCAGTCCTGGCAGGCCTTGATCCCCTTTTCTTTGACTTTTAAGGGCTGTGATATCCCTTAAACCTGGTAGAGGCACTTGAGAAATTAGCAATCAAGAAGCTACAGTGAGGAAGCCATTCCACCAGAGGCCACAGTTAACGATCCTGCCTCAGCTAAAGATCCTGCCTCAGCTAACAATCTACTGGTGCCCTGAGGCATGCCCACCCCATACTGGCTCACAGACCTGGGCGCATGCAAGCCTCCAGGGATCTGACACACACAGTCTCTTACCTGCTTTCGACAGAACCGAACCGAGTCAACCAAAAGCAGGCTCACACTATCAAGTTGTGGCCATTTACAAGTAAGACAAGTGATAATGGAACAGGTCCTCTTGCCTTCCCACCCCTGAGAGCAGAGAGTAGCAGAGAGCAGGGAGGGGATACTGCAAGTCTCGTTATATTGGCTGAGAGAGTCTCTGGAGCTCTACTCTGTTAAAAGAAATATTGGCTGGCATTCTCAGTGCTGAGATAGATGCAGAGGGTAGGAACACAGCAGGCAGCTAGATACCAACAGTGGAAGCATCTTTCAGCTCTGACCCACCACAAAACTGATAGTGTTCTCTGAGGATGGAGAGGAGGGGGAGAACAATTCCAGACATGTGTCCTCCTGGGCTCAATGTATCCCAACCCCAGGACTGACATATGCAGTGCCAGGGAGGGGTAAGCTGCCCTCTGGAACGTGTGGACTGGGCGACACAGGCAAAGACAGCCTGTGGCTACAGGGTGGGCAGTATGAGTTGCAGGTGCTTGTCCTCAACAGAGGGGAAACCACTCAGTTCTGTCAGGCAGGGCCAATTCCAGAGAGGCGACAGACCAAAAGCCGTGGTTCCAGAACAGAAAATAGGTCCCATGTCGCTAAATCAGGGAGCAGGAGAAGCTGAGAAAAGCAAAAGTACTTTGCTTGAATGTAAAGAAACCTAAATTCAAATTGAAAGATCCTTGGTTTAATTCCTTGTGTAATGATCGTCAAGGAAAAATCAGGGGGGACTCGTGTCCTGGAAACTACATTTTGGAAAGAGGAGTCAGATTTCAAGGAGGAGCTGATCCAAAGAAGATTTTAGAAGTTCTAAGACCAAATGGAAGGACGATTAGATATCTACGGCGGCATGTCGGGCAAAAGGAGGTCAGTTCCAGTCCTGACATAGCAGCAGAGAGGCAAGGAAAAGGAGACAGACAGCAGAGAAGCTAAGAGTGAAAATACCCAGATGTCTGTTCATCCCCAAGGGCTAGAGCCAGGCAGTCTCTTTCCAGGGCAAGAATCTTGCAGGTCAGCTGGGAAACACAGACCTTCAACTCTGCTGTCCCAGACGCCACCGGGAATGAGCCCAGGCAGCATGGTGGCACAGCCAACCCACACCCTGGCTGCCTCACTGCTGCTGACACAAGAGCATACAGGCGCCGGAGCACAGTGGGCATGTCTGATGCTCCTCTACCCCAACGGTACAGGCACGAGAAAGGGAAGATGGGTCAGATGCGTGAGGATGCTGTGCGTCCGTCTCCCGCCTCCTCTCTGGTGTTCTCCCATCTGTGCCTAGGTAAGCCTTTTTTTACCTGGAAGGTAAGCAATAATCATGGGACTTCTCCATCCCCCACCACAAAGCTATCACTTCAGTCATTCCAATACTTTCCCATTGGGCCCAGGATAAAATCTCCCCAAATCCCCCTCCTAGCCTCCAAGGCCTTGAGTGAGCTGACCTTGGCCTTCTTGTTCTTACTTTTTGCTTTCACTCACGCTAATTCCTTGAAAAATATGCTGGGCATCCCCTCCCTCCCCTTGCAGTTATATCTGATTCACTCTTCAGGCCTGGGTGACTGCTCCTCTGCTCCCCCCACTGCCCAGCCTCAAGGAGGTGCCTTCTCCCACTCACCCTCATGGCACTTTCTCTCCTGTCCCGGCTTTTGCAATTGCAGTTAAATATCTAACTTCAGTCACATCATGTCCATCATCCTCACTAGCTTATCCCTAAGGGCCACACATGCCTTGTTTGCTGCTGGTCCCTGGAAGAGGCTGGGGCAGGTGCTCAGTGGTCTGAACACACAGAGCAGAACCAGCCTGAGCAAACCCCAAACTCCAGTTCCCTGGTTTTCCATGGCCAACGCTGCTCCTGCAGCAGCCCTTCAAACATGGCTCAGTAGAAGCAATCTACTTTTCAGATCCTTCTGGAAAGAGTGTCTTTCCTTCCTAGAGGGAGGATCCATCCCACCTGTCCTCGTGCACGTTAGTCCACTGGGATATTGCCTGGGAACATTAAAACTCAAAGTGCTAAATATTTTTCTGGACTCTAGGTGGAAAAGGCTTCCCAGAAGCACTGGCAGGTGTAAAACAGTGATAAGTAAGAGGGTTTTTATCATCACTGTAGTTGCACAGTATGTGTATGCTACATTTCTAGTTAGCACAGACTCTGGAAGATGAAAACACTCTATTTTTAGAAGAGTCCTTCATATTACAATGGCATTTACGAAGTGACAGCTTCAACAGCTGTAGGGATTAGTATAAATAGTCTGAGACACGGCACCATGCTATTACACCTAAACACATGTCCTTCAAGGACCCAGCACTGAAGGACATGCAAAAATAGGAATCTGGCAGCTAAAGTCATACGCTTGGTGTTGTGTTATGAAACTACGATGCGCTGCAATTTCCCCTTTGGGTCTGTGTCAGAGCCATACAGTTTTGTGTGATTGTGTCACTGAGGCCTGGAAATAAAATCAAGCGAGATGGAGTGAGGCTTCCTGTGGCAGGTGCAGGAGCTGCTGCTCAGCCGTGTGGGAGCAGAGGCGCTCAGCCCTGCTCCACGTTAGAGCCCCTAAGGAGCTTTTAAAAACCCTCATCCCCAGGAAGCAGTCCAGCTCAATTTCCTCAAAATCTTTGGGACAAGACCCAGCTAATTACTATATTTTTTTAAAACTCCCCATGTGGTGACTGCAATGGAAAGCCAAGTGTGACAATCCTTGTGTAAAGGGTTTTGAGATTTAGAGACTCCCAATGGAGTCTCAGGACTCCAGATATAAACAAGGCCTCACTGCCAGTGCAGGAAGTTTGCACTGAGACCAGCTCAACACTCATTATAAGAAGCAGTAACAAGGTAATAGCTAAGATCAGATTCTAGACGTCTAGATACTAGATACTCTGATACTATACTTCTCAGCATCAACTCCTGGTTTCAATATTCACCAGTTGTGTGACCTTTGCAACTTGCTTAAACTCTCATGTCTAATTTCAAAATATAAAGTACATCCCCAAAGCCATCCTGTATCTGGCCCACATCATGTCTGAAGAAGGGCCAGCTGCTAGAGGAAGACCGCCCCAGGAGTGCAGTGAGCCTTAATGGGAGCAAATGCCTAACAAAAATCAGGGATCAGGAATGAGAAGTTCAAATAATCTCATGGGAACTACCTGGGAAGCCAGAGAAATGGGGTTACTCCATGCTCTTGGACTGGAAGGATTAACATTATTAAAATGGCCATCTTACCCAAAACAATGTACAGAGTCAATGCATTCTATCAAAAATTCAATGACACTTTTCACAGAAATAGAACGCACTATGCTAAAATTACATAAGATCAAAAAACATCAAATTGTCAAAGCAATCTTGAGGAAAAAACAAAGTGGCTAAGCTCTGACTTCAGTCTGTACTGCAAAGTCATAGTAATCACAACAGTGTAGTGCTGGAATTTAAAAAGGACACACAGATCAATCTAATAGAACTGAGAGCCTGGAAATACACACATATACTACATACAGATGTCATAAATAGCCACTTATGACAAAGGAGTCAGAGTATACAATGGAGTGAGGAATAGCTCTTCAATAAATGGTTTTGTGAAAACTTGAGTTAAATGTAGCAGAACAAAACTAGGCCTCTACCTTAAACCACAAAAAACAATTCAAAATGGATTACAGATTTCAATGTTAAGAAGTGCAACTATAAACTATATAGATGATAAGCTTATTGACATTGGCCTTGGAAATCCTTGGGGATTTGACTCCAATAGTATGGTAAATAAACATAAACAGATGGGATGATCAATCTAAAAAAGTTCTGTAAATTAAAAGGAACCATCATGGGAAACAAAAAGGAAATACACAGATTGTGAGAAGATATTTGCAACTTACACAGCTAACAAGATATGGATTCCCAATATACATAACTTACACAAGTCAACGACAAAAGAACAATAAAAAATGGGCAGAAAATCTAGACAGACACTTCTCTGAGAAGACATACAGATAGCCAACTGTCACATGAACAACTGTTCACCATCATTTATCATTATTAGGGAAATACATATCAGAACCACAGTGAGCTGTCATTTCACACATGTGGGAATTGCCTATATCAAAAGGAAACAGTGTTGGCAAAGGTGTGGACATAGAAAGCTCTTGTACACCACTACTTGTGGGAATGAGAATTGGTGCAGCCAATCTGCAAAATGTGGATATTCCTCAAAGCATTAAAGATAAAACTATTACATGATCCCTTTATTGAGTGATAGATTCACTTTGTGCCACGTCATGTGCTTGGTGACTTACCCGGATTTCTTTTCTTAAAACCTATGTAAACACAGCTGTAAATGCCCTGGCTTCCACTATGTTTTCTTCCTACTTCTACTACTACATCTTCTACTACTTTTCTTCCTCTTGGGAGCAGCAGTAAGTTTCTCTGGAGATCACTCTTTCCTCTTCCCAGCCATGCAATGCATGTGGAGTTGATGTATCCTTAGCTTCAACTGCTCATGTGACCCAGTCAAACAGAACATCCCCTCTCCCTGGTGACAGTGATAAGCTGAAAGGTGGGTCCTGACCCAGTCAAAGAACATGACTTAGAATAGTGCTGAGATTGCTTTGAGAGGGATACAAGCACTCGTCCTCTCCCACTGGACAAGACTCATGTGGGAGGAGAGGGGTGTAAATGGACTTGCTGGCAGAGTTCACAGAGAGCCTGAGGATGGATTCTATAAGGAAAACAAAGCCAGGGGATGGAAGGTGATTGGGCCCAGGCCTCATTTCATTTCCTGCATTCAGTTCCACCTGATAGTAGCCCCACCTCTGAGCTTTTAATGAGTCAATATATTCCAGTGTGTGTATGTATGTGCGCACGCACGCACGCATGTATATTTGTCAGATTATATTGCGCTTTCTAACACTTGCAACCAGAGATTCCCTGCTGAATGTATTATCTTCGCTTTGAGGAAACGAAGGCTTAAAGAGAATAAGCAGCTGAAGTAAGTCCACACTGCTCAGATGTTGCACAGAGAGGAATCAAACCCAGGTTTGCGTGACTCCAAAGTTCACACTCTGAATCTGTGGAGCATCCTAGTTCCCTTTCTGAAAGAGGAAGAGAAGCAGCAGCTGTGATCACTGTGAGGTCTAAAGAGTCAGATGTGGGTGTGGGTGTCTGGAAAGCTAGCTGGTTCTCAGAAAGGTGGCCTACATTCTCCAGATGATCTGAAATCTGTGGGTATATAGCTACTGGCCTCTTCAAACTGATATTCTCAGTGATTTGGACAGATTCAAACTTGATCTGTAATCAGATATTTAATAAACTACAAATATTAATTCGTTAATATATTTTTTAAAGATTTATTTATTTATGCATACAAGCACTGGGGTACAGGCCAGAGATGTGGGGGGGGGGGTGAGAGGATTCACCACAGAGAGCGGGAAGCAGAACAGGCAGATCAACAGAAGTACACTGCTGAGGGGAGCAGCGGGCACAGCAGGAAGAGGTCTGCTGCACCATGTGGGTCCCCTCCCTGGCCGGCAGCAGGGATCGAACTCATGCTGCAGTGGCTGCATTTTGCTTCATAGTGTGTTGCTTAACCCATTGCGCCACCAGGGAGGCCCTAATTCGCTAATATTGAAAAGTACCAATTAGGCAGAATGACAGTGTGACCACCATGTTCTTGCCTAGTAAATGAGTAGCTAGCAAATCAATGTCCAGCACATTGGCCAACCAGAAGAAAGTCAAAGTCCAAACAGTGAGATGATACAAGTGTTCGGTGGTACCGTGCACACTGTTCCTTGCTGTGAGGACTGGTGGAAACTGCCTGCATCAGAACTAACTGAAGATCATTTTAAGAAGTCTGATTCCCATGCTGTACCCTAAATTTGCTAAAGCTAAAGGAAACCAAGAATCTGCAATTTTAACAAAAACCTGTTACAGAGTTCTTCCAAACAGTGTATTTGTAATCTTGCGCTGTGAAATGATTTTATTTTTATGTAAATAATGCCTGTGGGAGGATGATATACACATATTTTTAAGTAACTTAGTAAACAGTTTTATTTACACTGTATTTATGGGATGTTCAAGTATGTAAAGGGAACTGCTGCATTTATCTAGTAACTGCTGGGATGTGTCCTACCTTTGAAAGAATTTCAGGTTGACTGGATGGTAACATTTTTCTTTCCTTCTAAAATTAAATCATTTGCCACTTTGGCATTAGTAGAAAGTTCCTAACACCGAGGACACTAATGACAGTTAAGTGTCTACTTTGATAGTGCGCCTGTCTAATATGCATTAATATTTTTGAAAGATTGAGAATTGAATAATTAAGTGACTATATTTAGTACTTAAAGAGTTGCAACTGACATCTATATCTTACAAATTTTAAAAAGTAATGCTTATTTCTTTGATAACTAGCGTAGAGACAAATGCATCATTGTTCTTAAAATCCAGTCATTTACTAAAAATTTTAAGAGGCACAGGAACTACATGCAGAAAATTAAAACAAACTACTGGGAAAATTAAATAGAACAAAATGGCAGGTAAACATAGGCCCTAAATAGGAAGTCACTAGAAAAATGTCATTTATAATTTTAAGCAATTTAAATTCAGGCCATACATGATTTCCTATGGGAGTCTGATCTGGACGCAGCCCCTGCTAGGCAGTTAAATGACTCACCATGCTGTGCAGGACCCAACTTATCCACCCTCCCGCTGTCATCCTCTGCTCCTCACCTCCTGTCCTCTGGGCACATCCTCACCGTCACTCTGGGTGCAGCTCCAATTCCACGACAGCCCCTTCCACTTAAATAAACAGAAAAATGGACGGTTCCTCTTCCGAGTCTATGTTAACCAAAGAAGAAGTTTCTCCTAGAAGTCCTCAAGGAGCTGCCCCTTCAGGTTCTAGTGGCCAGAACTGAGTCATGCACCACAACTAGCCTAGGACAGGTGAGGGAAACGAAATGACCACTGTTGGCTTAGACTAGCCAAGATTTATCTCTGAGACTGGACTTAAATCTTAAACGCTGCTGCTGAGTATAAGTGCAAACTTCCCAAGCAGAACATACCATAAGAATTAGAACTACATACATCCCATTAGCCCACAGCCCTAGCTCTTCCTGAAAAGACACTCACGAACGGGTTCATACATGTAGCCAGAAGGCTGTTCATCATTTAGCTGTTTATAAGAATAAAAAATCAGAGACAAGTCACATGTACACAAATAAGAGGTGAGATAAGTAACCAAGAATACCAGTATAAGGTGGAACATTATAGAGTGAAGAATGCATTTTTAACCAACTACTTATACTGGCATGTTTTCATGTTCAATTAAATGGGGGCAATCATGCCAAAATATTGCTCTATCTTTTGAATAAATATTTCTAGATGTGGAAGGATATGTACAAATATATTTTCAGTGACCTATGACATTTTTTATGATATTTGTCGTTTATATTTCTCTCTCCTCATATAGCTGAGGTGAAGGAACTGACAGCTATGTTACCTTGAGATGTTAGCCTCAATGAAGAAGAAAGCGTTCAACCCCAAGCTCCTGGTTCCCAGCCCAGGAGCCTGCGAGGCACTGTAAGCCCAGCAGAGCACACCAGGCGCATGCTCAGGAATGACTTCGGTCTCCTCAGTGGACTGTCTTTCCCTCGTCAGGTATTTAAGTGCAATAGGAGAGTGGCTTTGTGGTTGTTGGTTGCTTTTGTTTATTTTGGAAAACAATGGTTTCCAACACTGTTGTGATTCAGAAGTAGACATTCAAACCTCTCCAGATGCCTGTTACCACACCACCCCCTCTCCCATAGCCCTCTACCATATTCAACTGTGTAATTTTTAAGTGGAAATTTAAATAAATATATGTGCTTGTTCTAAGAACCAGCTGGTAGCAATAGAAAGGCGCTGAAGGGAAGAATCTATAGAAATGCCCAGAAATATTGTTTTAGCAGTAAATAGAACAAGCGCCTACTCTGCTTTTACTCCCCTTTCCATGGAAAGTGCTAACCCCCTACCCCTCATTTCTGCAGATTCTCTCTGAAGAGCTTCAGGAGCAATTATAGTAGTAAGAGCTTCCAGCTTCCACACACTTCACTTTGTACCATCTTGGTAAATTCTTTGCACATTTTGTTGTTTCTAATACACACTACTACCCAGGGAAGGCGATGCTATTTTTGTGCTTATCATTGAAAAGGAAAGTAATAACTTTTAAGGTCTCAGGGCTACCTGGTAGCAGAGGCCACAGTGGATCCTAATCTGTCAGGTTCTGGCGCATAAGATGATTCTGTGCTGCTCTTTAAACTCTGAGATGTGCTTTGGAGTTACAATTTCTGGCAAAAGGGCAAGGCCACAGAAGGTATAATATCTGTGTTCCGATACCCCGTAGAAAAGCATGTAAGATGAGAACAGCTGTGGAAGTGGGAGTCTTTACATGAAGGTGTATGTGTGTCAGTGTCTGCATGTGCATGTGTGTCTGTAAGGAGACTGGCCTGTTTCGTTAGAAGCCTATGAGTTTCTCACTTGGTTGTGGACCTTAGGGGAAGCAAATTCAATTGCAGCTACTGCTCTCAAATTCTAAGGGACAGTCTTCTCACTGCAGGCATATAGGTTTGCAAGTCTTGACCCTTGATTCATAAAGTTGTGGGACTGGCACCCTATATGGATTTGCCCATGTTCCTGTGAGTGTGTGTGTGTTCCCGTACTCTTTCAGACACACAGAAGGACTTACTAGCTAAATGGTTTGGGTGCAGAAGGGGAGAATGTAGGAGCCTTAATCAGGTCTGCACACGGGTGGGCTCTGACCTCCTGGGCACATTACCTTATGGCAGAGGTTTCTTTCTGAGATGTTCATGTTGCATGTTAATCCAAGGGTCAATTGAGCATGGACGTGACTATGGTCACTACTCATGTACCAGATTTTGTGAAACAGAAAGTGATGTAAGATTCACTTACTCATATATTCTTTGGCTACATCTTTATATCACTGTGTACCACCTAGCCTCATAAATAATACATATGTAATATATATGATCTTATACGTTTCTGAATTTAGGGCTTCTCTGTGTGATATCGGCTTAGCATGCTTATATAAATGTCTTTCCAGATTCCCTAAAACTTTCCACAGCTGGTCCAGATAGCATTAGCAGGCAGGCTGTAAGAAGCCTTTATATTTTAGGATAGAAAGATTTTTGTTCATAGTCTCATGACAGTTGTGGAGGCTCTAAATCCTTAGTTATCATCACTTCTTCCTACTGGAAGACCTGCTGACCATCATTGGGTGTCCACAGCACAGGTGGCGCCTCCAGGGCTTACTGTGTTCTGCTGGGTTAGCTTCTGCTGTGAAGAAGCTATTGTCTATTATTGCTACTACATTAGTTGACTTTCAGTCTTGAAAGTCAACAAAATGTTTTAAGAGGAATTTTATTTTCATCTTCATACAACTTTTAACATTTTTAATAAAGAAAAAATGAGAAAAGGCCGTTTACTAAGAAAAAAAGTATGTGTGAAAATTTTCAAAGCTATGGCAATCAAAAGAACATTGACACACAACTTCTGAATTTGAAAGTAGCTTTAGGTGACTAAATCTCAGTTGACAATGATGTAGGGAAACCAGAATTCACCTGGCATGAGTATAAATTGGTATAGAACATCTAATGAAAAATTTAACAAGATGCAACAAAAGCTCTAAAAAATGTGCACATGCCCAAAATTTCTGCAGCATGTACATATACAGTATGTTTCCAAATCGCTATCAAAAGATCATTTAGAATATTTAAAATAGATAGAAATAAATTTCAAACAATTGGCAAAATCAACTTTACACTGTTACAGCTATTAACTAGGTAGAACAGTCTTTACTGATGTGAAAAATATTTATGTTTTATCAGTAGGGACAAAAGGACTGCAAAATATTCTGCATGTTTTTATTGCTATTGATTTTATGTACTACATGGTGTGAGTGTGGAGGGGGGGTGCGCCTGTGTATGGATAATAGCAAATAAAGGGTGCGGGGAGGGGAAATAGACTAGGAGAACAGATACCACAATATTACTTACGGTTCTCTCCATCTTATTAGAAATGAATTAAGAACTGGCAAAAGGAAAGATCTAAGGCCAAAAGTGCTATTTTGTGGCACAATTTTCTGTTAAAGTACCCAACTGTGCTGTGCCTTCAATGATCCAGCCAATGTCTGTGGAGAGCTGATATTTAATTTCCTGCAAATGTAGATCCAAATAACAGTTCACACAAGTGTTGAAATCAGGGTCTCCGTCAATAATAATCTGTAAGGGGCCAGCCAGCCCTCTCACTAATGTCCTTCATATGAGTAAAATCTACTCTGTAATGACTATTTTAATCTACCCTGAGGTCGGTGCTAGGCACTTTTGGTCTAAAATTATATAACCTTTAACCCTATGGCCAAGGAGTAATCTTTCACTGTTGAAAACACACAGTCTGGGAGAGGTTAGGAAGCCTTCCCTGGCCACACTTGCAATGCAGCCTCCTGCCCAGAGAACCAGGAACCTCCAAGGCAACTCTCTCCCCAGGCCTCAACTCCACTACTCTCCCAGAACAAACTGACCTCCTCTGGGCAACTGAAAGTCAACTGAATACTTTATTATGGCTAATCTGATAGCTACCTAGTGAGCAAAGAAGAAAATGTATATGTTTCCTAAAAATCCCTTAGGTATGTGCTTATAAGAACGAGCATCTAGGAAACAGGATGTAAGAACAAGCATGTAGGAAATAGAAGAGAGGGGCAATGAAGCTAATGGATTTTGCATAAATATCATTATTCTTGAATCTTGGAGCAAAGCAAATACTGGTTTATACATTTCCTAAGTAGCCTGAGGGGGGAAATGTTCAAGAGAAACATTTGCCCAAATGCAAAGCTGATCTCACAAAATCAAGCAGGAATAAAAAAGGCATAATAAAATAAATCTGATAGAAACATTTTGGAGATTGAATGAGAGAAAACCTACAAGAGTTGATCTTATTGTCCAGTGTCTTGAGGGCAGTCTCCTTAAGCCTGACGCTTTTGCTCTTCACTTTGCTGTCTTGCCCTGCAGTGAGATGATGATGATTATTAAACCAGGCAGGGCCAATGGTGATCTGGGTGAGCTGTATAAAAAGTCAACACATGTCACCAGGTGAAAGGAAGTAGGTAAAGAGGATAGAATGGACAGGTAAGGAGGGAAGAAAATGGATGTTTCCCAAAAACTCTCTAGGTATGTGTTTATGAGAACAAGCACCTAGGCAACAGGAAAGAGGGCCCATGAAGCTATGTGCTAGCTTAGGTATTCAAAGGGCTTCGCTGAGCCCTTTGGTATGCACAAAGCTGGATTCTGTCCCCAGAACCTGTCTGAAATGATATGAGAGCCCTGCTATTCCCAACATGTGCCCCTGGCCGATCAAGCACTATGTAGTTTGCTGATACTCAGTTGTGCTGTTTCCAGCA
Source organism: Galemys pyrenaicus (assembly GCA_019455555.1). NCBI lineage: Eukaryota > Metazoa > Chordata > Mammalia > Eulipotyphla > Talpidae > Galemys > Galemys pyrenaicus. The sequence goes on along the minus strand of JAGFMF010012151.1, from coordinate 2,704,690 downwards.
GAACAAGCAGTCCAACGCTAAGAAGACCCTGAGTTTTATTATTTCTCTGAGTGACCTCAGGTCTGGGTCAGGTAGGGGGTTAGCAGTAGAAACCAGACTGGGGATCAGATTGCGGGTGAACCTCTGAGTGGGGAATCCCCACTCTTGAAAAATACCTTTGTCCTTCCAGTGTCATTGCCATCTACCTCTTTGCTTTGCTTTGCTTTGTCTTTTTACACCTATATCTCATACTAAAAGGGATGGGCTGTGTCCATCCAATGAGCAGCCCAGAGGAAAGGCATAAGATGGGTTGAAAGAATTTTCTAGCTTCTGCCTAAATCCACTATGTACTGGGGAGTAAATGTAGCCAGCTGATCACAGAGTTGGCAGCGAAATGCAGACTAAGAACTGAAGCTCTGCATCTATCTCTAACAACACTGGGAAGAATTCCCAAACAGCATCATTTATAAAAGGACCAGAAAATGATCTTTTGCTGACATAGCCCACAGCTTGTCACAAAATCCATGTGTGTTGTTCCAGAAATCACTTTAATTTTATACATTTTGTTTTCCACCATAATGATGCCGCTTGGATAATTTAGATTTTAGAAATATGATGAGTGCTTTAAACACTAAGATAGTTTAATATATATGTCTCCAGGGTTGCTGTTATAAATAATGCTGCGTTAATCTTTATGACTTTAAAAACATCTTTACTCCACTAGGCTATTGATCAACATGGCCCAAGGAAGCAATTTGAATTTGACTGAGAAAAATTGGAATGGAATTTAACAAACATCAATTCATTTTTCTTATGGATTATGAAGGAGATATAAAGTAGATATTCTGTAAGACGCTGGTAGGAAGAATTGATTTTCAATTAGTCAGGAAAATAAGGCCACTCTCCCCAGAAAACAAAGGATCAACCAAGTAAGCAAATTAAGCTCTATATAACCTTAGTAAGAATAAGATCTAGTTTTTCCATCTATAAATGAGAATAGTAGCTATTATTATATGAAGATTACATTTTAATAAGGAGTAACTGGCATATATTAAACACTATTTAAAAGCTCACACATACATCTTCACTATGCCCATCATCATTATTGCCACTTTTCATTCCATCCACCTCCATGTCCCTCTGACAACCTGACGTGAAGGACCATCGGTAACATGCTATGGGGACTCACTTGGTTAGCAAGTAGAGAAAATGAGGAGGGATCAAAATTCTGCAGATGAATTAATGGTTCTTGTGATCGCATCCTGTACAACGAGTCTCAGCGCTGTTCCGTAAACATGCACCTCCAGTCACCAGAGAGCCTGAGGTAAGTCATGGTTTTCCCCAAAACCTATATTCTTCTACCTAAAAACATGCCTGTCTCTGAGGTAGTGTGCATGGCTTGGCACTCTGGAGTCGGATGAGTGAGAGCTGAACACTTCTACTACCACCTGTCTGCATATCTGGGCAAAGGAAATCTCGAATGCCACAGTTCCACTGGGTACAAATGGATAGAAGGGCTTATTCTGGAAGACATGACTTATAAGGAAATACTCAAGTCCCTTGAATCTCTGGAACTCTGCTTATTGCTATGTTGTAATCCAAGTTATTTTCCTTTTAAGAAAAACCTTGGCCCTCCCACATGTGGATCTCACAAAGTTTTTCCTTTGTCATTTCATCCATCTACCATTTATTGAGGTTACTTTTTTTTTCTTTGTGCAAGGGAGAGAGCTAACTATTGGGTCTATGGACTTATGATGATTAAGAAATAATATCAAGGATTCATTTTGGGGAGCAGGGAACACTTCATTACATTATTTCCTCAAGTGGGGTTGCGGGGTACCTACTTTCAGAATCATAGGTCCCTTTTCTGCCTAGAAAGAGCAGAGACCTGGATCCCACATCTATTCATCCAGTAAGTCAAACGAAGGTCAGGTGTTCTTTTTAACTCTCAAGTAGAATGTATACATGGACACGGCGCCCACTTATTGGGAAATGACAGTTACGAAGGCCTGACATTCACACAAAATGTCTAACCACAGTGGTCAAATAAGAGAGTTGCACCCAGCTCCTGCTTCAGATGTGCAGTGGTGTACAACTCTGTACACGGAGGCTGTCAATTTCTTGGGAGACAGGAGCAGGGTGTTAGTGTGAGAAGGACACAGCCCAGTGTGGTCATTAAGCTAATCACAAGTAATTGATAATGATGACACCAATAGATTCATCATCCTTGAGTGAAATGCTTGTGGACATCCTCAGGAAACAATGGCAAAGCTTGCCCTTTGCAAGTCTAATTTTTTGCATAACAGTATTTATCACACAGCTTGTAGAGCTGGAACTGCAGCACAGCTGCTAAAAGGGAAAAGAGATGTCTAAATATGTGAAATGAAATTTCAGGCTTGCATTCATTTTGACATGGGAACTGTCTGAAACAGCAAACTCTTGTTTGGCAAGAATAATCCTGGTGAGTCATCATGTAAGGGTGCTGATTAATGCCTTGCACTTGCAGCAAATGAAGGATGCATGCCATAATATGAGTTAAGTCACTAATGGCTCCAGAAAATAATGCTTTAGAGATATTAAGGCACTAAGGAAGGCAATTAAATAGGCAGGTCCATCAGCACCAAAGTTTTACATATTTGATTAAGTTGCTTTGCTGGAGCCTTTAGATATAAATTACTTTTTATAAAACCAACCCTTTCTTTTTTGTTGAAAGAATGACCACTATAACTCAGAAATGCATCAAGTGTGAATGAATCTGGATAATATCCTGGTGAATGCAGGTAGAGTCCTTAGCATGAGGTTAGAACATAAAAGAAAAAGTGCTCCTATCATTATTTTTTATTCCCATTTCCATTTCATATGCATATCAGTCATGCCAATGGAGCTTCCATAAGCACTATGAGAATAAAGGATTTAACAGAAGAATTATTATTTGGATGTAGGAAGTACATGTTGAAGAGGGCACTGCAGAGTCAGTCACAAGCCCCACCCACCTGAGGTACCACGAAGGTGGGCAGATCAGAGCATGCAAGAAAATAGGCAAGGCTGTGTGCAACGGCTGCCGGTATGGGACCACAAAGCTGCACTTCCTGGAGAGGCCCGGGAAAGTACCGCCTCTGTGACTTGTTGCCCCCTGTAATTCATCTCCGCCTGTGGTCAAGCACCTGGTAGTGGGTCTAAGGCTGCTGTTAGGGCAGAGACAGGAGCTACAGGAGGCGCCTCACAAAGCTCTGCGTTCATTCCTCCCATGCTGACTGCTCCACCTTTGAGAGGGTGGCCTCTGCTTCACTTCTTCCCAAATCTCACACAAGTTCACCTCCTGGCCCTAACTCAGAACCATGGAGAAGGGAATCCTGGGCAAGGCAGTGGGCAGCAGTGACTAGTGAACAGAACAATGTCTGTCTATGAGTCCTCAGGTCACTCAGGGCTCAGCAGTCAGACTGTATTCCAAACATGGCTCTCCCACTTACCAGCTCTGTGACCTTGACAAGTTTCTTAGCTTTGTGAAGATGTGGTTCTTCACATGTAAAGTGGAGGTAATAAAATAATCAATCTCTTAAGGTTGAGAGAAGGCTCTCACAAGTAAGGCATGTCAAGGGCTCTGTTCCAGACCAAAACAACATTATACCACTTGCCCTATAATGACAAAGGTACTGATTCCAGAAATATGGTCTCTCACATTCAGTACTACAGAAATTAGTCAGGATTACCATGATTAACAGGTAGAGCTGTCCAGTCTGCTCCATATTTAGTCTCTGACATGATGCCATGGTCTATAGGAGAATACCTTTATCCTATCCTTCCACGCATGATCCCTAGCCAGAATATTTCATGAGGGGAGGTGTTTGGATTCCAAGATAACCATCTAGGTTACCTGTGTACTCAGAGTGACATAAGGAAGTAGAGATGACATTCAATATGCTATTCGACTTGAGAGGTGCCACAGAGAGACTGACTCACTGTCAAGCTAGATATGAGAAACTGTCTGAGTTTAACAATTGAGCTCCTTCTGAAGAAAAACAGTCAATTCAATTCTCATCAATCCAACAGCATGTTTGTATACTTTCTCTTTCTGTGTCTGCTTAATAAGCTAAGAATTTCCATGTAATGATCAACTAATAAGTGTCAACGAATAATTTCCATGATAGGCATTAACTATTCAAGCTAACACAATAATTTAAAAATTACAACTTTAAGTTATTTTAATATAAGGGATAATATTACATAGTTCATGCCTTGAAAAAGCTTACAACCTAACAGATGGGGATAGGAAGTAGAGGCAAGTTCAAACACCATGTAAATAATAAGAAATATCTCACGAGCACTAGAAGCATACTGCAGTGGGACCCATAGGAAGGGAAGAGCTCAAATGTTAGCCCACCTTCTCAAAAAAAAAAAAAAATGCAACCTTCTCCAAAAGCCTTTGCCCAAAATAAAGGACACCACCCTCCTTTGTTAAACACTGTTTTACTTTTCTCATAGACATTGACAAGAACGGTGATTATATTCTACATTACTGTGTCCTTCAGTTGGAAGATGAACTCAACAAGATGAGAAAATTTGTCTCTCTTTTGCTACTACAGTACAGTGCTTGCCATATAAGAGATGGTCAATGACTATCTGCTAAAAGAATGAGTATTCCATTGATAGAGCAGAGAAGCCATCATAGAAGAAGTGAGACTGTTTGAAAAGTGTCTTAAGAAAGGGAAGATTTCCATAAGTAGGGTTTAGAGAGATGGGGGGTATAAGTGGAAGAAAGGAATGTGAGAGGTAGATGTCTTAAGGATACTGGAGTGTCAGAATACATGCGTATCTTGGAATAATGTAAGTACCAGTGCTGGTGTAAAGACATGGAACCATGTGGAACCCAACTGCGCTCTAGTTGAAAGGATAGCTGAGTTTCTGTTAGGGACTCAGAACCACTGTGCTTGGAGGATTCACACAGGTGACCACGAGGCAATAAGCTGCCATTATAAATCCATGAGCTCCTGATGGGAACAAACTCTTCTAGCTTGAATGCAGCAATTTGCTTACAGTTTGTGGCACAGTCTGTTAACTCTAGCCAAATATTCAGAACAAAGCATCTTTTGGGGATCATATGACTAATTCTTAAACCTAAGGATTCTGGTACTTCTAGTGCTAGGTAATTAAGAATGTGAGAACTTTCTATTTGACCACTTTCTTTGTCATCCTTTTGCACAACTAGAAGCAAAAGATTCCTAGATGGTGGAAGAGTAGGATGGAAGAGACCTGGGACCCTGAGTAACTGCATGGAGAAGAATCGCCCAGAAAAGTTCCCAGTCCACATCAGACAGATACGAGTGAGGGATAAGCCTTTGCTGTTGTTTTAAGCCAAAGACTTTAGGGTATTTATTTTACTACAGCTTAGACCAGACTAACCATACTAATTAAGACATTTTTTTAAAGCCCTTTTACCCTTTTTGGGGGAGATGGTAGGGAGGCAAAAGCTCAGTTTTGATTAAATCTTCATATATGCTGTAATCATTATGGGCTGCCATATAAATAATTTAACCAATCACACTAATGTCCCTGCTTTAAACCTAAGGTTTCCACTCAAATTTGGCATATCACAATATACTATTTGTATTAAATGGCATTAATTTTTTTAGATTTATTTATTTATGCATACAAGAGCTGGGGTACAGGCCAGAGTCATGGGAGGTCAGGGGATTCACCAGAGACAGAGTGGGGAGCAGAACAGGCAGATCAACAGAAGTATACTGCTGAGGGGAGCAGTGGGTGAGGCAGGAGAGTTCTGCTGTGCCATGTGGGTCACTCCCTGGCCGGGGATCTAACTCACCTTCTGTGTCGCAGATGCTTCACAGTGCTGCACTCAACCCGCTGTGCCATGAGGGAGGCCCTACATGGTATTTATTTTATCACAATTTCCTATAGTAGGAGTCAGTATACTTCTATTCAGGAAGTGAATTTTAAAACCCTTATTATTTCAATGGATTACATTGTCAAATTTCCCTATGTATTTTGACCATCTCTTCTTTCTCCTATGATTTCTGTAATGACCCTTCTGTTAACCTCTGGTTAACACAAACAACTCGATCCAGCAAAGTTATGAAATTTGATAGGAGGAGGGAGTCAAGGAGTCACACGGCACTGGAATCTGTGTGAAATCCAGTGTGCCTAATACACAGCGGGCACTGCGCCCCAGAATGGCAGGTGAGAACTGCTTACTGGAGAGGGATCCCCTGTCACCTCTTGTGTAGAATGCCCCAGCTAAATTAGTTGTGTGATTTGAAAGCACTGTAAGAGATATGGCAATAATCCAATATCGAAATGAAGTATAAATGCAAACCCCTTCAAATATAAATGGATCAAATTAGACCACGATGTCTGAGTACAGTAAGTATTTCTTTGGAGAGAGGCTCAGGCTGATTAATGCACATACCAGAGTGTCAGCTTCTGAGAACGGAGTAACATTTGACCTCAGGCCCTCTGGATCATTTCAGTTGTGTGTCTTTTCATACACATTTAATGTGATTTCCAAGGAATTGGAAAAATTATTTGAGATACTGGTTCAATAATTAGATAAGCAGTTTAAGATTGAATTCTGAGATAAGCTTAAAGAAATATAAACACTTTATATTCACTTAAGCCTCAATTATTCTCCTTAAAATTTAAGTAAGCAAAGCTCTAACTCCAAGGGTCTAAAGCTCTTTCTGGTATGAATTTTTCAATGAATGCAGAGAGAGAGAGACAGGAGACAGAGACAGAGACAGAGACAGAGAGAGAGAGAGACAGAGACAGAGAGACAGAGAGAGAGAGAGAGACCCATGTTTACTAATGGAAAATAGAACTGAAAAGAAAAAAATACAAAATAGAAAATCACTAGGAATTCTGCCATTCAAAATTATCTTCTGAATATTTTTCTGTATATTTTACAGAATTAAGATTAAAGATATTATATTGTGAATATAATGTGTAAGCAGCTTCTCTTCACAATATGTACTATATTTCCCCCCAAATCATCAAAATTTCCTTCTTACAAGGCTTATAAAGATGCATAATAATCTATACTTTAACTGTATCAATATTTATTTAATCCTACATGTGGTTATTATTACCTAGATTGTTTTTACAGTAAAAGGGCAGGTTTATTAGGAAAAGGAGGAAGGAAAAAAAGAGGCTTTGGCACAGACACATATCAGCAGTCTTAGGAGCAGAGCTGCCTAGATTATTTTTAAAAATACATATATAAATACTTTGCTAGATATCATCATGTTTACATAAATGTGTATTTTCTGTGTTTCAAATTACTAACCTAGAATATATTTATAGAAGTCAAATATTTGTTCCGAGGAGACAGTCCAAATATTTGTTCCAAGGAGACAGTCCTTTTTAAAGATAAAATTTTGGTCAGACCAATGTATTTCAGAACATATAAGTAATTGTGGAACACTATAACAACTCATGCTCTATCTTCCAGAAGATAATCACCACTATGGTTGTCTTTTTAATTGATATATTTCTTTTTATATGCAAATGTACCCTCAAATATAACGGTATTAAAATGAAGTGATTATTTTTGAGTTAAGATGTTGTGGAATCCCTTTCATCCTAGACTCCAGAGTCCCCAGGGATGGGGCAGGCGGGTGGGAAACTACATGCCCAATCCCCAGGACTGAAGGACGGGCGCGAGCAGCAGTGGGCATGCTGGTCACGTTTCAAGCAGTCTGCTCTGAGCAACCACCTACCTCACTCCTCCACAGGCAATCTTTCCTCTCGGAACTCATTGGAAAGGCTCTGTCATGTCATTTCCAAAAGTATTTCACCCAGCAGGATGGCGCCTCTCCAGCTACCATGAAGTTCACAGAAATCAATGTGGTGGTGGCCGCCCATTCCAAGAATAATCACTTTAAAGACTCCCTGAATATATAAAATCAATAATAGAGCAAGTCAATGCAATCTGTATAATTAAATCACTCCAAGTACCCTCATTTTTCTCTCTAAACAATCTGATAGGAGTCTGAGCCAACTGAATCTCCGCAAGGTATAGCACTGAGCTCCACAGGGCCAGGGCTGGATTCACACTCATCATGTTTCGGTGGTAGCTGGACTTCAGATCTCATCCAGTAGAGGCAGAGCTGTGCCTACATAGGGAGAGGCTGGGGGAAGACAGACACGTCTTTTTTTTTTTTTTTTACTTTGTATTCAACTTTTATTTTTTTAAATTTTTCCTTTATTTATATATATTTGACATCAATTGTAATCCCCATGGATTCCCCATCACCATCTCACCAGTGCACCATCACCTCAGTCCCCCATGCTCCCATCTGCCCTCAACCCTCCCTCTCATTCCTCCCCACCAAGTGTCCCCAATTTGTCCTTGTCTTTTCATTTTTGGTTTTTGTTGTGTCTTTATTGTTATTATTATTATTCTTATTCCTTTCCTTGATCCTTATTTGGTTCCCTTATATTCCTCCTAGGGGAGGAATATATTTTTCTTTTGCCTTCTGACTTACTTCGCTGAGCATAATCCCTTCCAGTTCCATCCATGTTCCTATGAATGCGTCTAGTTTTTCAGTTTTGATTGCTGAGTAGTATTCCATCGTGTATATGTACCACAGCTTCCCGATCCACTCATCTGTTTTGGGGCATTTAGGTTGTTTCCAGGTCTTACCTATTGCAAAGAGTGCTGCTATAAACATGGGGTCGCAGGTATTTTTTTGAATTAGTGTATATGAGACACGTCTCCTCTTAACAGAATGGCTGGCTGTGCATCCAGATAAGTATCTAGTTACATCAGTCAGTCACTGACTGTCACCTCTGCCAGCAAACAGTAGCTGATACACACTCAAAGGGATGATTGGCGGTAGGCTAACCTGTCATCCAGGTGTTGGGGTACATCCTTGGTGTTTTTTCCTGTGTGTGGGTCCTGAGATGAGTCATCAGTAATTTAAAATATAATAAATGCCTTTGGTATAAGTGGTGGAGAGGAGCACAAATGCAAGCAGGAATAAGCAAGCAGAACTCCTGTAGTCAGGACAGGGGCTGACAGAGCTATAGGACCTACACAGGACTACTGATGGAAGAGAATGGAGTGGGGATACTTAGCAGAAACTTCATGGAGAAGCAAGTTTTAAAAGAGTTTAAAAATAAGAGCAGAACTCTGCTTCTGATAATGGAGATTAAATATTTCAGACCAACTTCCCCATTGAAGACAGCCAGAAATAGTGAGTATGTATGTGTCCCAGATAACCCCATCTATCTCAATATTAAAAAGTATGCTTACATATAAACCATGGGTCAATAAGGAAATTACAATAGAAATTTGAAATTTGAACCAAATAATTTAAAAAATGTAAACATCAAAATTATAACATGAAGCTAAAGGTGTACACAGATATTCATCACTGGAAATAGAGTAAAAAAATGGTAAAATTATTCACCTAAGTATTAACAAATATTAGTCTCAAATTTTAGAAAAAGTAAAGTGAATTTAAAGTAAAGGTAAGCAAGCAATAAAAATATGAGCAGAAATGAAATTAAAAGGTTGATTTTATAAGACTGATGAAGTAAACCATGACAAGACAGATCAAGATTTTAAAAACTGGAACACACACAAACAAATCAAGAATGAAAAGAGGTATGCCAAAAGATAAGGATATTATATAAAATGCATGCAAACAAATTCAAAAGTTTAGGTGTAATAGTCAAATGCCTAGAAAAGCAAAACTTTCAAAAATGACAATAGAAATATGAACTCCTATAACTTTTAATGAAGTTTAATCCTTAATTTAAAACTTGCTACACCAATATGGATTCAGATGGCTCCTTATGTGAATTTGTTTTTAAAGATTTTTATTTATTTATGCATATAAGAGCTGGGGTACAGGTCAGAGGCATGGGAATATGCCAGCATATTAAATAAATAAATGAGAAGACAGAGTGGGGAGTAGAACAGGCAGACTGACTGAAACACACTGCTGAGGGGAGCAACAGGTGAGGCAGGAGAGGTGTGCAGGGCCATGTGGGTCCCCTCCCTGGCCAAGGATCGAACTCACGCTACTGTGGCTGCGGAAGCCCCACAGTGCAGCACTTAACCCCTTGTGCCCCCAGGGAGGCCCTCCTTATGAGAATTTTACAAAATAATCAGAGGAGGAATAAAATTATTTTAAGAACACATGCTGAAAATAAGAAAATGATAAAGAAACATTGATATTACCTCATTTAATGAGGCTAGACCAACTCAAGAATGAAATGGCAAATATTCTAAACAAAATATCGGTCTACCAAACACAGAAATACATAAAAAGGATGATACATCCAGAGCACGTTTATTCCAGAAATGAAAGGTTGATTCACCAGTTGGAATGGATCGATAAATTTTACTACCTTCATAAAAGAACCACATAGTAATTTTTAGGGATGTAATAAGTATACATGCAATCTTTGGATGTAAATAAATGGATGTAATAAATAAGTGGACAGATTTATTAAAATCCAACATCTATTCATAATAAAAATTCTCAGCAAAACAGAAATAGAAGGGCACTTTCTAAATATCCACATCTCCTGATTAAGTATTTTCCCCAAGATTATCTTCAAATATCCCTGATAATGTCCCCAATGGTCACATTACAGGAGCCTCGGGATCTTAGGTCAAAAATGAGTAAAGGGGGAGGGTTGAGGGAAGATGGGAGCACAAGGGACTGAGGTGATGGTGCACTGGTAAGATGGTGATGGGGAATACATGGGGATTACAATTAATGGCAAGTATATGTAAATTTTAAAATATTTTAATAAAAAAAAATGAGTAAAGGATCCATCCAGGGTCACTCAAGTGATTCACAGTAGGTGAAAGGGTCCAGGCCTAGTTCTGGGTTTTTTTCTATATTCTGAAAGCTTTTAAGTACTTAGTATTACTACAAGACAGGAAATACTGATTTCAGTAGAGCAACCATACCAAAATATAATTTGGAAAGAAAGTCAAGTTTGGGAATTAGTGGCTTTGATTTTCTTTTAAAGATTTCCTCACTTCCAACATCTTAAAAGGAATTCTTGGCAGTACTGGAATATATGTTGTGGTGATGATACATTGAAATTAATACGTCATGAGTAGCAGTCTTGAAATTAACGTATATTTTGAATTTATAGTACATAACAGAAAAATATGCTTGGCAAGAATGACTGTATTTCTTGAAATATACTCCTACGGCGAGTATGTCTATCTCGTATGAGCTAGAAATTATTAGAAGAAGAAATCTAAGGGCTAATCCAATCAACCATATTCTATAAAGGTGAGACTTATGATGTAGAAAATGGAAAGGAATTTCCCAGGGTTACACAGTGAATTGTTAATGAATATGGGCAAGAGGCCTCGGGGTGAAACAGAATGTGCTGGTTTCTAGTATCAGTAATCAGCTGTTGCTAGGAAATGGAAAGGAAAATGACCTCCCATCCAAATCCCTTTTCTATACTTCTTGGAATTCCCCTCTTTCAAGCTACAGATTTTTTTCTAGGTCTCATACATCATGCAAAATCAGAAAATAAAATAAAATAAAATGGAACTTCACCTAAGATGTGTTTTAGTAGCTCCCACAGAAAGAATGCCTCCTATGTGCCACTTGGTACACATTTAAAAAAAAATATTTATTTATTTATGTATACAAGAACTGGGGTATAGGCCGGATGTGTGGGGGTGAGAGGATCACCAGAGACAGAGTGCAGAGCAGAACAGGCAGACTGACTGAAACACACTGCCAAGGGCAGCAGTGGGCGAGGCAGGAGAGGTCTGCTACGCCATGTGGGTCACCTCCCTGGCTGGGGATTAAACTCATGCTGCAGTGGTTGCGAATGCTTCATAGTGCGGTGCTTAACCCCTTATGCCACCAGGAAGGCCCCTTGGTACACAATTTTACATAAATTTCCAAAGATTATCTATGTGGTAGACACAATATTATTTATTTCTATGGACACCTGTGTTTTAAGAACCTAGCTGTCCCAAGTCAGAGAATTCTATGTCTGGGTTCCTGGCCACTCAAGTACCAATCTCAGCCTCAATTTTCCCTTCTGTACAGTGGAGAGGACACCTGCTCCATGATGCACATGAAGTAGCACAGCTCCTGGCACAGGTTATCAACCAAAGGTAACAGTTTTACATAGGACCATAAAGAAATGAAAATTCTGGAGAAAATAACTAGGTCACTTACAACTATGTAGAGCTGGGCTTTGCAGCCAAACTGGTTTGAATTTGGTCAGTACGATGTCCATGAACACATACCATGCATGTGTGTGCTCACACAATACACAGGGTAAACAGAGACTTTTTTCTCATGTAACAGCACAGAGTTGATGGTCCAGACCACTATGATAGGTCTGTGGTGCCTTTGATGACCCGGCCTCCTACTTTTCTGCCCTGCTCCCTTGGGGCGTGGTGCCATCAGCAAGGAATACTCAAGCTCATACCATGATCACCGAGCTAAAACCACATTGCAAAAAAGAAAAGAGTAAATGAAACAAAAGATGTTTCTAAGGTGGCAAGTGACTCAGACACACCACTTTCCACCGCACATTATGCCAAGACTAAGCCGTTCCTAGTCCAAAGGGCAAATGCTCCACAGGGTAGCTCTTCCCACTCAGTGCCACGTTTCCTGGTACGTGATGTTAGGTCCAGTGGAAAGAGGGAACTGGGAGTTAAAACCAGGTTTGTTAGATTTTCTTGTCCCTGGTAGACTGGTCTGTCCGCCATGTCTCAATTTCCCTACCCGTGGAATGAGGAGGTTCAGTGAGATGATGCTTTTCAGTCCTGGCTTGTAAACCTCTCTATGCCAATGCTTCTGGCAACCTCAGAAGATAGACGGACCATTCCTCTGACCAGATGGCTCACCTGTGGCACAGAGCAAAACGTCACTGCCAGTCACACAGCTGGCTGTTGGCGCTTACTGCACTGCAGGCCACAGCCTACTCTGAGCAAAAGTGTCGGGGAGCCAGTGTTCCTGGGGCTCTTTCCATCCTCATCTCTGTGTTTCTTTACTTCTCCGTGTGTTGCCACGGCCCCCATACTTTGTGGCCTATAGCCAGTAATATGAGGACCTTGGTGCTCTCCTGTTCCAGACATTTCTGTGTGTTCCTACAGTTTCTAATAATTTTTTCTATTCTCTATTATTGCCTAGTGGCCCAAGTTCTGTGATAGGACTAGTTGAGCAAATTATTCATCCCACAGTTAACAGTTGATTGTGGCTCACGAGAGCCAGAGGAGGCCACTGATGTTTTTAGAAAGCCCTATTAAGTGACTGCCAGCTTTCCCCACAGTCCTCATATGGTTTTATTTATTTTTTGAGGTAACACTGGTTTACAACACACCGCATGACTTTGAGGTATGGGGTGACAATCTTCAGATGTACAGTATCACACCAGGCCCACCACGAAGGCACCCAGAGTCCCCCACTGCAGTCCCCCGTGCCACTCCTCACTTTGCTCGCCATCTTCTCCCTCCCCCTCAAGAACCTCAAATACATAGTCATATTTCTAGTTGTTGGCTTAGTTTTGTCTGACACTTTGTTTTGTTTCTCTGTATTCTTATGGAAGTGAAATCATCTGGTATTTGTCTTTCTCCTTTGAAATTATTTCACTGAGCATAATCCCCTTCAGTTCCATCCATTTGTCAAATGGCAGGAGTCTATCTCTCTTTTTTTTTTTTACAACTGACTAGTATTCTATTGTGTATATATACACCTCATCTTCCTGATGCACTTATTTCTCATTGGGCACGTAGCTGTCTCCATAACTTAGCTATCACAAATAGGGCTGCAATGAACAGAGGAATGCAGCCATCCCTTCGAATTGGCATTTTGTTGCATACTTCTGGTAGAGTCCTAGAGTGGGATTGGTGGGTCATATGGTAGAGCTGTCTTTTAAACTGGTAAGAACAGATACTACACTTGATCTTAGCCAAAAGGCTAAGAAGCGATAGACCTGTCTTTTATATTGTGAGGAACTTCCGTACTGTTATGCCTAGGGGCTGGACCAGTCTACAACCCCACCAACAACGTAGGAAGGCTCCTTTTCTCCACATCCTCACCAACACTTTCTTCAGTATGGATCATTCTCACAGGTGTGAGGTAGAATCTCACTGTGGTTTTGATCTGCCTTTCCCTCTCTCTATAAGTGATGAAGAGCATTTTTTCATGTGCCTGTTCTCCATCGCTATGTCTTCTTTGTAGAAGTGTCCATGTGGTTCTTCTGCCCGTTTCAGATTGGGGTCTTTGTTTTCTTTTTGTTGTATTAGTTCTTTGTCGATCTTGGGTATAGCCCCTTGTCAGATGTATAGTGTGCAAATAATTTCTCCCATTCAGCAGGGTGTCCTTGTTTGACTTAGTGAAAGTTTTGTTTCTTCCCAACAGTGCAGAAGCTTTTCAGTTCGACTTAGTTCCAGAAGTTCAAACCCTCTTTTGTTTCTCTTGCTGTTGGAGATGAATCCACAAGATGTCACTGAAGCCTACACCAAGGTTTGAGTGGTGTGAGGGATGAAAGTGTTCCTGGGAGCCCTACCACACACTTCTAGGGTTGCCTATGTTGTCTTCTATGTGTTGTATGGTTTAAGGCTCGACAACCATGGCTTTCGTCCATTTCGATCTGACTGTTGTATATGGTATGAGACAGTAGTCTAGCTTCATCCTTATGCATGTGACAGCCCACTTTTGCCATCACCATTTACCGAAGAAACTTTCCTTTCACCAAAGTATCTTGGCTCCTTTCTTGTAGATTAATTGTCCACAAAATTGTGGGTTTATTTCTTGTCTCTCAGTTCTGGTCCATTGGTCTGTCTGTATGTTTTCTAGTTTGAACTCCAGAGTGTGATACCACCATTATGCCCCCTTTTTTTTTGACAGAGTTGCTTTAGCTATTCGAAGTTTTGTGGTTCCATATGAATTTCAATAAAGTTTGTTCTGCTTCTTTGAAGACTGGCACAGAAACTTTATAAAGGTTGCACTGATTCTGTATGTTACTTTGGGGCAGATGGCCAATATAACAATGCTAATTCTTCTAGTCTATGAGAAGGAAAATTCTTTCCATTTCTTTGTGCCCACTTCTATTTCAATTTGCACATGATAACATACATAGAAAAACCTAAAGACCAGTAAAAATTAACTGAAACAATGAATCTGTACAATAGTCAGGTTACAAAACCAATTTATAAAATCATATAAGCACACAAGCTAGAAGAGGAAAAAAATCTAGAAAACAATCCCATTTACAACCAAATAAAAAAGGTGTAAATACCTAAGAGCAAATTGTAAAAAGGAGGTGAGGAACCTGCACAATGAAAACTCATATGAGACTTTTGACAGTATCCATCACTTGATGGATGAGGAAACAAGCTTAGAGGCTTAGAACTTGCATGTGAGTGTTAGTATGCAAATGTAGGCCGACTGCTCAGGAAAATTTGATTTCAGGAAAGGTTTATATTGCAAAATCAGACACAATGGTAGAATTTCAGGCTCCCTCTCTAGTTGGAAGAATGGAAGATTTTGAGCACAAGGTCATTTTCTGGTGCCCCAAGGTCATCCTGTGCCTGATCCACGCTCTAGTCTGACACTTAGCAGCAGTGGCTAGCCTCATTTATTTTGGAGAGAGACACAGGTTTGTAGCTTTGTGCGGCTCTACTCACTCTCTCACCTGCTGGCGCCGGTCGGGAATGCCCAGGACCTCTTTGCCAGCTGGCATGGTGGCCTCGTTGTCACTTCTGAATTCTAATCAGGATATTTGCTCTCGCCACACAGTACTGATGCCTTGAGCTGGGTCCAGAAAAATGCTGTCAAGTCTCCCTGCTGTGATGTCTACTGCATGATTCACCTGAATTCATTGCTTCTTGAAAATGATCTTTCATCACACCTCTGCAAAAAAGCAGAAAACTAGTTTGTTGACAAAGAGACATGAAGAAATGTACCGAGAAAGAAACTCAAAGAGAGAGAGAAGGAATCAATAGCCCTGAAGAAAAACAGGTGAATGTGACACCTGGAAACACATTTTTCACCAGCAGTATTGTCATTATAGTCTACAGAATAACCAAATGAATGATTCCTGCCGGGGTGCAGAAAACAGCTAATTACACAGAAATATCAGCTTCGTTCAGGTCTCTGAGATGTGTTCAGCAGAACACTAATTTTCAAAAGATGATTGGAAGATCTTCTGCAGGGAAAACAGTCTGCAGTCAAAACAATTTGGAAAAACCTAGGTTAAACAAAATTAAATGGATTTCTTTATTGCTTTAGTGAAGATTTCGCAGTCTTTAATATGTTAATGAATATTATGAATTTCCAAGAGGGGAACTACAGTATGCAGAATTTTCCAGCCTTCAAACCTTCCTCAACTTTCACAAAGCACATCAACCTGTTATTCTCTCACTAAACCAAGTTCAAGTCTACCCCAGACAATCATAATTCAGATTGTCAGGTTTACTTCCCGGCTCACAGGTTCGTGGGTCTTCCTCACTGGACCCTGTGACCTGCAGGGGGCTTGGGACTAGGTCTGGCCAGCAGAAGAGGTTGTGCGAATATAGTGGATAGTATGTTCTCTTCTTTTTATATTTATTGAGTGCTTACTATGTGCTGGATGCTCAGTTGCTTTACATGACTTATCTCATTTAATCTTCACATCAGCCCTACAGTGTAAGTACCATTACTATTCCCTTTTCATAGATTGAGTCACAGATGGGGCCCAGGAAATTCAAGTAGCTTGCTCAAGATTGTATAGGTAGTAAGTGGTGGAGAAAGGAATTTACTCCTGGCATTCTGATACGAGAGCCAGTATTATGACCATAAATGAATATATCAGGTCTCTACAGTCCCAGGAGAAAGACAAAAGAGAGTGATAACAGTAGCTCTTTCACAGAGAAACAAGCTGAGGCTCAAAGAAGCTAAGGCACCTGTCAGGGTAACTGTCAGGCACCTGTCAGGATGCAGTAGACTAGAGAGGCTGGTCTGATTCCACAGCTCCTGCCCTGGGTAGGTGACCCAGCTGGAGTATGTGGAGGCACTGAGGTCAACAGAGAGTTTCCAGAGCAAGAACTGTCTCTCCCAGATTGCTCCCTTTTCTGCTGCTGTCATAGCCCCATTCCAGAAAGCTATGTAGCACTGACATGTCAGTCATGATGGTGCCAGGTTCTGACAAAGGGACAGAGAGGCCCCGCTCTGTACCCTCTCTGTTACCTGCCTCAGCTAGCCTTTCTGATCTGGCTAACCACGTGGGGTCTAGGCCCTGAGTTCACACCAGTCCTACCACATACTAACTCCATGGACCTTAAGCTAGTTCACTTCTTTGAGTTTTATATACAATACTAGGTCTGACTTCATTAGATTATCAAAACAACTAACTACAAGGTCACAGAGTACTTTAGCGCATTGCCTGATATAATTTAGATATATGTTAAGTAATTGTTACAAATAAAGTAGTTAATAATACCTCTGATCGCGCTGGTGACACTGAGGAGGCAATTTGGGTAAGCACACCTCTTGGCACACAAGGTGCTCAATCAACGCTCGTTCAGTTGGCTTCTTTCCCAGGTTCAAGAAAAATGAAAAGATAGTAGGGAGGTGATGATGGCGGCATGCCAGAGAGTGGGAACAGCTACAGGAAGGGACAGTGGCTTCTTTTCCTTCTCTGCTGAGTAAATTTCAGGTTGCAACACAGGCTGTGCTGGGTCTGAATCCTTTTTCAGGGAAGCTCTCTGTCTCCAGGGGATGGGTGTTTACCCAGCCTTTCCACGGGTCATGCACAGGACCCAATGCTTCCCAAGCAGCAAACCAGCTCCTTCAGTTCTGCCACCTTTGTGGGTTCAGTCTTCAATCATGCTACAAAGCAAACTTTTATCAAATAGCAAAACTGAAAACCCATCTTTTACACAAATGCTTCCCTTAGGCTCAGAATAATTCTGCTTGTCCAAAGGTGGTCTAATAAGCAGTCTATGCCGCAAGCAATCCCAGTGCACCTAGCTGCCTGCTAGGCCCGCCTATTATTATTAGCTCACTGAGCCCTCACTGAGTTCTGCAAGGCAGGTGACCACATTTCCACTTTACAGGAAGGAAGGTGAAGCCCAGAGAGATGAGGCAACCCCGAGGGAGGGACTCTCCAACACCACAGCCGACCCCTTGAACTTTAAGCAACACTACTTCCCACAAATTCTAATTCTCCCTAGAGATGGAGCCCCTGGCTAGTCCTCAGAAGTCCTGGGGTCTAGTCCTCATACATCCTTGAATTTTTGTGCTGCTGACAAGCTATTGAACTTCTCTGAGCCTCAGTGCCATGATCAGTAAACTAATGGTGATGGTGACAAGTATGAAGCACTTCACACAGGTCACCTCATTTAATCCTTGCATCTGTGCTTTGAAGCAAGTCATTGATTTCCTCATTTTACAGACAGGACAGGAAGACCACAGAGAGGACCTGAACGTTTGGTTTCATGGCCTACAGGGCATTGAGACAGGTGCCAATATGGTGACAGTCTGACTCTGTGCCTGGGGTCTTAATCATGCCTAGCCTCTCACCCCCACACAGAAGAGGAGATGCTGTAATTTCTGAGGGTCCTTCTAGGCTTTGAAAGAAGGTACCAAGATTAAGTACCTGGGTGGGCAATACCCAGTCCCACTGGATATCAAGTCACCCCAGGCTCCATCCCCATTCAGTGTACCCCACTGGCTGAGCTCTGCCCATAGTCTTCCCTGTGTGCCTCACTCCGTGCTTCTTTACATGATCTGAATCCCCTTTCTCTAAGACTCAATTCGAGTCTCACTTCTACTAACCTCATTTCTGCCCCTTGGAGCTGCTGCTACTCTTTTCACTTATTTAACACACAGGTGACCGTGCAGCTACTGGCCACTGAGCCCAGGTCCTGGATGAGGCAAGTGCACAGGGAATCCCACAATGGTGGCTTCGCGTGCAGTCTCCACACACACAGGTCTGCAGTCTGCGGGCACATTCATGGCCTAAGCATATATGCGACAAGGTAGTGTGTATCTTAATGTATTAATTTGCCTTCAAACAAATCACAATTCATTATTTCAAATTCAGTTTCTTTTTTGGATTTGCTTTTGCTCCCTTTTCTTGCAGGCTGAGAATCCCACTGTGTTTTCACCTTTGTCCAAACATACAACCTTTCTGATAAACTGGGTCTAAACACATCAGGACCTGCCTTTCTCATGGTGTGAGCCAAGATTCTGCTGTCTCCCAACAAGCACCATATGAAGGACAGACCCAGCTGCCTCACTCATCCTATGCACGTCACCCTCAGGGGAGAGTGGGCACAGGGCTGTCTTGCTAGTTGTTCAACTGCCCAAACCCAACACCCTGTGTGAAAACCTTTCTCTAAAATGTTAAGCCAGGAAGGACTTTGTGGAGAATCCAAAGCTGCCAGCCACTAGTAGGTAGGACTATCTATCCACACCTCAGCTTTCCCTTTCAGGACTGAATGTTTATCCTTTAAAAACAAGAAAGCAGGTACAGGGCTAGGGACAAACCCCACTGCACTGATTACTAGCGCTATGTCCCTAGAAAGAACCCAACCTCTCTAAGTCTCTGCTTGCCCATCTGTAGAATGCAGACGATGATATGTCTCCAGGGCTGTTTCTAAGGTCAAATTTGGACATGTATGAAAAGAATTGGGAGCCTGTTCTGCCACAACATTTGGGAGAAAATACATGGAGATGCAAAGGTTAAGGCCCCCAGCAGCAGCCTTCACTGCTGTCACCCCTCTCTCACTCTTCAAATGACATCTCATTACTGCAACTTCTAAATCTCCCTTTGGCCTCCTACTAGAAAATGGAGAAATACCTATGCTGGGAAAAGGTTCCATGGAGGAGAGAAAGATCTTTTTGGAAGCCCTAAACACAGGCAGGGTTCTCCCACGTGCTAGTTGCAGCGGGAAACCCCTCTAAGTGAGGTGGGCAGCTCCAGTGGCTCGGAGCTGGTAGGTGCTGGTGGGCAGAGGCGCGGAAGGAATGGAGAGCTTCCCAGAACATGAAGACCCTCCAGCTGGGCTCACTTTCCCATCTCGGTTATCTTAACAATGCCCGTGGGGTATTTGCTGCTTATGCCCCTGGCTGACAGGAGAGGGACTTGAAAAATGTTCTTGTATTTTTAATGAAAAATAGTCCTTTTTACTTTTTGAAAGAATCTCACAGAGATTTTAGAAATTCTCAGAGAAGCAAGATTACTTTCTATTTTTGACAGATGAACACTGCTCTCCCTGATATATATATGTGTGTGTGTGTGTGTGTATACGTATATATATATATATATATACACACACACACACATATATATTTGACTATAGTTTCCTTAGTCTATTTGTCTTGCTGACTGAAACCATAGAAGAGGAAATATTTGGAGTGAGATTCTTAAAAAAAAAAAATATTTTTTATGTGCCACAAAGCTAATAAAATTCTTATTGACACGCATATATTATGGAGAGACAGTGTTCCAACTTTAATCTATAAACAGACAATATATATAGCACCACCTTGGAGCATATATTGTATTATATTGTAAAGCCATAAGTTTTCCTATTTTAAATAACTGGTTATGCCTTACCCAAACTTGAAACAGCAAAAGGGAAATTTAAAATGACTACAATTATTGCATAGTTGTAACTTTGTCTTATTTAAAAAAAACTTGATGTTAAATATAATTTAAAAATTCTCTAATCTTGAGTTCCCTTTACGTACATTCTAGTCAGTACCCCCTGACCTCCTCCCCACTTTTTTTTTGAACCTTTATTTTGCTAGCAGTCTCCCTTTGAAAGATATGGTCAGATGGATTCTCCTTATTTTGTAGAGGCGGTCTCTCTACAAACAGATTTATATAGGTTTAGATCTTAGGGACCAAAACTAGAAACTTCTACTTTTACTCTACTGTAAAATGCCCACTTCTGCCCTGCCAGGACCTTGACAAGACTTGACGTCAACAGGACAGTGGTTCTAGTTCACTGTAGAAAAGCCCTGGTGCAACAAAAGGAAACAATGGAGAAGTGCCCAGAGCAAGCCCAGGCATGTCTGTGAACATAGGAAGGAGCCTAACTGCACACACACATCTACAGGGGCTTCTAAGATGAGAAATTCAAACACCTCTGTCCCGCAGGCCTTCCCAAACAGGTGGCTCTGATTAGTCCTGTGAAATCAAGGGGTGATTCAAAAGCAATGAATGGTGGTCTCCTTTATCAATGAATGAGCTTGCTAGATACCAACCTCCTCTAGTTAACTAAAAACATAAGGAATCAACTGGATGTCTTCTTTCCTCTGTTAAGGAAAAGTAGTTATGTATTATTCTTTCCTATATAAACTGAGATCACTAACTCTAGAGGAAGGGAACAGTCAGAGAAGTTTTATATTGGTTCCCCAGGCCCAAATCTCAGTTTGCCTTTAAATAAACTCTTTTAAAAAAAAACAAAGCTCATTTCATTGGTTATTACTGTTATTAATATTTAATTTGCATGTTTTAAAAATATATGTTTACTGTAACAGCTCCGATTTATAACACTGTATATGTTTTAGGAGTACAGGCTCACACCTCACTAAAGAAACGGCATGGTATTCCCCTTTCTATGGAGATGACACTGTCACAGCATCACACCACATCCATGACCAAAACCCCAACAATTCTCCACTGTAGTGCATTGGGCCCCCTCCCACTTTACTGCAAATCTCCTACCTTCCCCTTCTGGTAACCCCAGTTTTGCAGTCAGATTTCAAAAGTTGTGAAATTTTGTTTTGTCTGTTCCTTTGCTTTCATTTTTTAATATTTCACACATGAATGAAATTACTTGCCATGTATAAAACCACATTGAAATGGGCAGTTAAATTTGTGACAAAGGAGCAAAGAACATAAGATGGAGTAAGGGAAGTCTATTCAACAAATAGTGTTGAGAAAACTGGACAGCCACTTAAAAAATGAAAAGAAACAAGTATGTTATACCATACACAAGAATTCAAAGTTGATCAAAGAGTTGAATCTAAGACCAGAAACCATAAAATATGGAGAAGAAAATGTAAGCAAAACACTCGGTGACAATGGCTTCAGTGTTGTCTTTGGGAATTCAACTACATTGCCAAGGGAAACAAAAGCAAAAGAAAGGAACAGGACTATAATAAACTAGAAACTTCTTCACAGCAAAAGAAGATATTGTTACAATGAAAAGGTACCTTGCCTAATGGGAGAACAAGTTTGCATATCTCATAAGGGGCTAGTATCCAATATCTATAAAGCACTCATACAACAAAAAGAAAACAAATAATCTAATCCAATATAGGTAGAAGAGTTAAATAGACCTGTACCCAAAGAAGATACACCAGATGGTAAAAAGACTCATGAAAAAATGCCCCTCATCATTTATCATCAAGGAGATGCAAATCAAAACCCCAATGAGAGGGGGGAGGAAGAGGGAAAAAGAAAACAGTGTGCTACCACCTCACACCTGAGAGAACAGCCCATATCAGAGAGAATGGCCTGCATCAAAAAGTCCAGAAACAACAAGAATTGATGAAGCTGGGGGGAGAAAAGGAATCCCAGCACACTGTTGGTGGGAACACAGACCCATTTAGCCTGTATAGGAAACAGCATGGAGGTTTCTCAAAACATTGACCATAGGTCAACCCTATGATCCAGCAAACCTCTCCTTGGAATCTACTGGAAAATGCAAAAATGCTAATTAAAAGGCATATACACACTCTGATCTCCATTGCAGCTGTATTTATTAATAAATTATCCAAAGTATGGAAACTACCTACCTGCCAAATGACAGATGAGTGGATAAAGAAGGCCTGGCATATATTACAATGGAATACTACTCAGCTTTAACAAAAGATGCAATCCTGCAATTTGCAACAGGATGGCTGGAAATGGAAGGGATAGAAAGCAAAATAACTGCTTCAATAAACTTTAGTTTTACTAAACTGTGAATTCGCTTCACAAATGATTATTTAGTTGACAGTCTTCCCAAGTGCTACATCATGACACCATTATATTTTGGGGCTGCTCACGTGGGGTACTCCCACACCAAAACATAAGAAACTAAAATCAAATTTTACTGAGATCATTAAAGGACTCCATGCTTATCCCAGTAAGTTACCTTCCAGTTTCTGGGGGAAAGCTGGATACTGAAATAAACCTAGCTATCTGGACAGTATTCTCCTTCTCTGACTTAATGGTGGGAAACAGTGGCTGTCAGTTGTTGCTAATTTTTAATGAGTGATAACCTTATATTTGAATCTGACGTAAAAGATAACCATGTTTATAATTAATTACTAGTAATCAGAGTAGCACTTCAAAAAGATTCACTTGTTAGTATCTCAGTGGTTCTAAGGAGAAGCTATCACAAAATATGGTTAAATTTTGATGGCTTCACGGTTTAGCGGTATTGTTATGAGTCCCTCTATCACTTCTATCTGGAACACCCATGAGGCACTGGGCAGACGTTCTAGTTGTGGTCTCATCTTTACCTAGTTATTTGAAAATTTAACTTTATCATTTTCTAATTACAAAAGTAGTATATGATAATTATAAAAACGTAAATAATTTAGAAAGATACAAATATACAAATTTTATACAAAGTAGATAATAAAAATATACAGAACTGGAAGCAAAATTACCCTGCAACTGACATCCCTAGGAAATAACCACAGTTACCAATTGCTTTATAATTTAAAGTTCTTTTATACACATTGAAAATAAGTACTTCAAAGGATTTTCAAAAATCAATGCAATTAGTTCATTTTAATTCATCTTCAAATGCTTTCTTTAGATTTTACTGTCCAGTGGGCCTGTGACTCTGTGAAAACATTGAGAGTGTTTGGACTTATGGATGACTTTCTTCTGATTACCCAGCAAGTACACGGGTATATGATCAATTGAGAAAGGTTCACAGACCCTTGAATTCAGGAAGAGTCCCAAGAGGGGGCCAATATGACCTATTCCATGGAAACTCTTCTTTCAACTGCATCCTTCCCTCTTGTCTCACTGCGGTGCACTAACTTCTGTCTTTTGGTTTGAAACAGGTACATGCCTCGCTCTCTGATGTCACCACCATCTACAATATGGGGGTTCTGTGCAACATGGGCATCTGACTAACAAAGATAAGCTTCTAACCTTACCTCCTCGAGGAGGTGGTCCTTACCTTGCACTCTATCTCATTCAACTCTCTGACTCTCCCCACCTACTGAGCAAAAGTCTTCTGTGACAGAAAGGTTGAGAGAAAGTCAGTCAGAAGGCCATGCTAACAAAAAAGGCAACTTTCCTTCAGGAAAGAATTATAATTACTACTTTAAGATCTTCGGGTGGGGGGGGGAGGGGACAGACTTACAAATGTTAAATTGGGAATCTGGCCCCTTTGAAGAAATTCCTGAATCAAAGTAATCAAATTACATAGACGTTTTGTCACTACTGCCTCACACTAGCAGATGACCTCATTTTTCACTGAAAAAAAATGTTGAAAAGTGAATGAAATAATTACTCTTATCATAATGATGGTGAGCTCAAGGGCTGTTTCTAGAGACTTGAAAATGACCTATAGGTTCAATCCAGGTATTCTGTGGTATTATGCACAGTGTATTTGCTTGAATGTATCAAGCAGGAGGTAATAGTAATAAACAAGACGATAAGGAAAGAAGAAAAGGAAAATGAATTTCACTGAATTCACGTTATGTGCCAGAAATAGACCAGAGTTCTCAAATGTTATTCTCTTCCCAACAACCCCATAAAATAGATACCATTACTATTCCCACTTTACAAATGAGGAGCATTAAACTCACAGAATTATGTAGTTTACAAGCAGCAGAGTCTGGCTTTATCTCATCTCAGAGGCCACTTGTCTCCAGAACTCAGGAGAATTTGGTAGAAAATGTTTGGCATTTCTCCAGAGAAAAACAAAACAAAACAACACCACACATTAGTGTTAGGGGAACAGTATGTCCTGAATGTACTCCATGGACTAATATTTTATGGACTTCAGCCCACCATCATGCCAAAGAGATGGCAGGTGTCAAGGATTACAAATCCCACTGTACTATGAATCTGCCATGATTCAACTTCCTAAAAGGGGTATGGGGGAGAGGTTGCTGGGAACTAAGGGTGGCCTTAAGGAGCCATGCTTGGCATACAACCAAAAACATGTGGGCCTGAACTCTCTTGGTTTTACCAGCCTTCAGCATGCTCTAGGGGTCACAGCTTAGACAGAGTTACCAGGAGGATGCATTGACCAATCAATCAATATATCCCTCCTCCCTCCTCTCCCCTTACCTTTCCCCCTTGTCCCTCTCCCTGCCTTCCTCCTTCTCTTTCCATTCCTCCCTCCCTCCCTCCCTGGGTTTCCCCTCTTCTCATTTCCCTTTGTAAATAAACCTTTTATTAACCTCCCTATGTGTGCCTGCAGTTGGGTCTTGTTCTAAGTTTTTTTAAGTGTGTGGGTGAGGACTCACACCCAGGCCATCCCATTTCCTTTTGGGGCTGACTTGTAAAGGAAGTCCGTGAGGTTCCTAGGACAAAGTATATATGATACTCAGTAGACTCTAAGAATGAAACTGTGGTCAATATTTTGATCACTTACTTACAAATATCTACTGTACCTTATATACTGGATGTTTCCCAGTTTGTAGATGTATTCAAGCAGATCAGCTATTCAAAGACAGCTGTATTAAACCTGATCATTCAGCTGGCTCATATTAAAGAATAAGAGTATTTCCACTACAGGAAAGATTTATCAGAAATTCCCTATTGACAGAGATTCACAAATACTACCTTTGTTTGCAAAAATGAAGACATTTTCTCCATAGACATCCATATTTACTTTCTCTTTCATATTATGTATACATACAAATTTCAAATTTTCTATCCTTTCATACTCATTGAGTTTTGAAAAATAACCATTTTAGATGCTTTAACAGGATGCTTTGGGAAGAAATCTATGGCTGTTTGGAAGAATTCCTCATCCTTCCTCCCCTCTGATCTAAAAGTCAGCAAGCACTTTGTGACCCTTCATAAGATCCTGCCCACTGATTTCCAATCTCTTGGCCTTTTCCCTCTCACTCTGAGAGCTGCTGTTCAGAGTTGCTTAATTAACTTGGACCTGAGTTACTATTTTCTTAGTTGCCAGATCAAACTGATGGTGTGTTCAAAGCAAAATTAAGACAGACAAGGGATGCTGCTGTTTTCCCATGACTGGGATTTTTATTTGCATTTTTCTTTTTTAAGAGCAAAGAACTTCTTCTTCAACCCCCCAGTAACCCTCCCTACTGTAAAAGGACTTACTTCACTTGCAAACTAATTAATACTACTTGTTTTAAGGCAGAAGAAGAATGAAAGCCTCAACCCAAAGCCCATGAACACTTGTTCTTAATGAAACAAAACAAGGCAGTAACCATGAGGCAAAAATAATAATGTCTAAGACTTTAATTGAAGCTGTTTCATGAGAGAACAGGCATTTAATGAATTTTCATGTTTTCCTTTCCTATGCTTGTGACATTCTGACACATTTGTGGTTTGTCAGGATAGGGAATATTTGGGAGGTTAGGAAAGGGGCATTAGCCAAAAGGAAATACAACCTACTGATTTAATTATTTCTTATCATGTAGCATAATAGCCTTTGTAGAAAAGAACTATAGTGTATTTCCCATATAAATTACTTTTTGTTAGTTCTCCCACCCCACGGGAAGGAGAACTGAGCATTAATGTAACCAATCTGGCAAGGGGAATGCCATCATGAAAATGCAGCTAACGGGATGTACTAAATGCATTCTTAGTTTGTAAGCAAAGAAAGGAATCTTTAAATAATGGATGTCACTGTTTATGCATTACTAGTATGAATCTACTTCCACCTTTATGCATATCTTTACCATGTGGTAACTCAGAATGTGGACAGCCTCCATTAATTTGGAGAGATTAACTCCTTTTACACTCACACTTCTGAGTCTTAAAACATGAGCCTGTCCCAGATCTAATATTGATTGATTACTCATTACAAATGTTTTCAGTTCTGGCTGGGCATGAAGATAACCTGGGCAAATAGAAAGAGCTTAACTGCCCTCATGCTGGACTTCCACTCTGCATCTGATTCAGTGTGCCTGGTAGCGCTCAGGTCTGTCTGTGCTTTCAGGAGATGCTGATGATCACCTATACATGGAAACTAAGAATCTAGAACAGTGTTTAACTGTAGTGTGCATGACAATCCCCTGGGCTAAGATGACTGAGTCCCAACCCTACAGTTTCTGGCCCAGCAGGTCTGGGATACAGCCCAAGAATTTGCTTTTCTTGTGATCATCAGTGATCTGAGACACTCAGTCAGAAAACTGTGGCCTGTGGCCCAAGTTCAGCTAACCTTCTGCCCACTGGTTCACATGCTCCTTCATTTATATATTTTCTTTGAATATATGGTTACAACATAATTGTCCAGGTTTGTGACTGCAGCCAAGACTATATTAACCATAAAGCCTAAAATAAACAATTCCTGGGTCTTTACAGAAAACTTTTGCCAATCCCTGACCTAGGAGAGAATGGTCTGATCTTGGACTTTTATTAAAATATAAGTTTTAGATAAATTACAGGGTACCCAGCTAAATTTAACCTTCAGATAAACAAAGATTTTTTTAAAGTGTGAGTATGTACCAAATAATGCATGCATAAAAATACTTTGGGAAACAGTCTGGAAGTTTCTGACAAGGTAAACAGTCATGTACCATATGATGCAGTCATTACACTCCAAGTTCCTATAAGGAAAGATGAAAGCTACATTCATACAAAAACTTGTAATTATGTTTACATAATTGCCAAAGACTGAAAACAGCTCTAATGTTAATCATCAGCAAATTGTGGTATACAACAGAACAATACTCAGCAAAGAAAAGGAATAAACTGCTGATTCATGCAACAACTTGAATGACTTGCAAAATATTGCTAAGTGAAAGAGGCCTGACGAGAGACAGTGTACACTGCATGGCTCAACTTTAGCAAAATTCTAGAAAACAGGAACTATTCCAAAATGACAGAAAGCTGATCAGTAGTTGCTTGCAGAAGGAAAGAGCAATGAGGGCTAGAGGGAGGATTTACAAAGGGCACAGGAAGCTTTTGGTGGTGACGGATGGGCTCCCTGTCCAGTTTGTCATATCGATTGCACAGGCATATTCAGAGGACAAAGCATATCATGTGCATTTTAAGGATGTGCAGTTTATTGTGTGCCCATCATCTCTCCGTAACATCACGTAAAAATGAGTTCAACACTTCCCCTTCTGGTTTCACTCTCCACTACCTCTAAGCCCTGATGTAAGAACGAAGGCGGGCAGATGCTGATTCGCTCGGGCAACAACTGCCGTTATCAGGACTCTTCGGAGCCTGCAGTCTAATCTCTCCTATTGGATTATAAGGTCAGGGAAAGCAAATCCTCATATTTAGATGTCTCCCACCTGCCCCCCAACTGAGCTTGCTGGCTGCCTGCTCCCTGCTCTGTCACTGTAGTGGCAACTCTAATCTGCATTAAGTGTGTCCCACGTCTACACCGTAAATTAGAAGCCAGCTTGGCCCCACCTTAGCTCAATTGTTTCCAGTTTCCAGCACTCAGTTGTGGCGTGAGCTAACCTTAGGCCATGTCACTAAAGGACACACCTGCCTTTTGCTCTAAGTATCTGCAGCTCTCCAGAGGACTCTGCTGGCTTTCTGGGTAAGGCTTTCCCACCACACCCCAGAGTGCACTGACCAGAAACCTTGATCTAATTTGTTTGCGAGTGAGGTCTAAAGGTTTAAAATGGAAGGTGGTATCACTGAATGAATGCCACTACCTGTGGCTGTCCACCCTGAGGGGCTGTGGGATCTGATGGAGGGGCCCTCTCTGCAGCGGCTGCGCAGGGGTTTCCAACAGGAACAGACATCACTAGATGGGCACAGCCCCTCCCCAGCGAGCTGCAGGAAACAATTCCCTCCAAATTGATTTCTATGTAGAGTGTCATCAGATGCTCAAATATTAAATTTGATGCTCACTAATATCTAATTAATCAAATGATATCCGATCCAAATAACCTTACTCTCCTATTCCACAGTTATCATGCATCAATTGTCTGCAGCTCTCTGTGTTCTAAAAGGGGATTTTACCCAGTTCAGATCACAGATTTCACAAAGTAGGGGAGGCCCCAGTGGGCGCCCTTGGGGGGACGGGTTCAGGATGACAGGGTAGTGCAGGTCACATGCTTATTCTTTGCAGGGGTGAAGGCAAATACAATGATGCCAACCGTTTTCCCTCAATAGACACAATTTGGGGGGTGGGGGAGAAGCGACCATAGACCTTACTAAAATCTTCTCTAAGAGTGAGACTATCTTCTCTCCCACTCTCGCCTCTGAAGCTTTACTATGCCTGCTCCACAGGGCCAGGGCTGGCTGGGGCAGACCCCAGACCCTTTAATACAGGTCACCACAGTCTGTGACTCTTCCCCAGGGCAATATTCACTGAGCAGAAACAATAAAAACATCTCTGATCAACTCTGCCCTGCAGACATATTGCGCATACACGGCCTAATTCAAGCCTCACAGCACAACACTTCACAACTGGGAAAGAAGAGGACTAAGGAGAGAACAGATGCTCCTCAGATTCAGTGTACACTTGATTCTCCTGCTGTCTTGCTACATGCAGATCTGGGGCTCCACCTGAGAGTCTGCTTGTCTGTCCTGAGCAGGTGAGCGATCTGAAGCTGGATGATTTGCAATTTAATCAGCCAGAGTGGAAGCAGCCGCACTGAGCACGGTTCTGTCCAACTCCAATGCCTGGGCCCCTGCACTCCCCTTGGCATGAGGCACAGGGCACGGTGATGGACGAGCAAGCACGCCGCCCTTGAGGGCTCCCCACCACATCAGGGAGGCAGTCCCTCCTCAGGTCACAGGAGGCGAGGCACAGAGCCCTCCATTGCTGCCAGGGGCAAGTTCTGACGGGAGTCAGGGCATGAGGAGGGAGAGAGGGGTCCCGTCTGGGAAACAGAGGATCAGGGAGGAGCTCACAGAGCCTAGCCTTAAAGGAGGAGCGGAATCCAGCCCCGGGGAGGAGAGCTGGCATTACAGGACATTTTGCACTGTGCAGGCAACATGGGCAGAGGCCCAAAGCTGTGACAGTGAGAGCTGTGTTCCGGAACGACGAGCGTTCCAGAGGGGCCGGAGCGTGTCCTCTGCTCCCCATCTGCACAGCCCTCGGCTCTGTCAACAGTTGCTGCTGCCCTCCAGCCCTGAGTCCTGGCACGCGGGCCCTGAGTAAGTGGGTCAGGAGCGCTGGGAGGGCCCAGGATTCTCCTGACCTTCTCCTGCTCGGGCTCATTCCCACCTCCGCCCTGCTCTACCAGACCTGGTAAGACAGAGATGGACGGAAGTGTGCGAAGTCATCTGAGGATGGGCTTGGCCGCTCTTTATACTGGCTGCTCCCCAGGAAGTGAACCTGCTGGCTCCCAGGAGTGGGAGGAGGGAGCCAGCTACCCAGGGAGTCTCACCTGCTGCAGAGCAGTCACCTGGGAGACTTTAACACGTATGAAGGCTGACCTACACCCGGCGCTGCTTGAGCAGGTCTGGTGGGGAGACCCCAGCATCAGTATTAGAAACGTACCCCAGCAGCCGTTTCTATGTGAATCCAGGGTTCAGAAGTCTTCATATGCAGCAACTCAGAAGAGCTTGAGGCAGAGGAAGCCTTCCTAGAGAAGAAGAAATATTTCAGGCGCTGGAACCTATGAGGAAAAAAAAACTATGCTTTCATAATGTAAAGAACTGAAATGACAGAGTTAGGTAAGATAGGAGTGTCTAAACCATATGCAGTTGGTCAGGATTTTCTAAGATTAAATTCTGCTTTTAATGATATTTATGATATCAGCTGATTATTTAAGAAATATATAACCACTGCAGAGTATTTGAAAAATTTCCCAAAATGTAAAGAAATTTTTTTTTGCCAAAAAGTGTAAAGAAAACACAAATCACCAGCATCCAGAGACAGTTGCCCTGATGACCTGTGTCGTCCCAGTCTCTTTCTGAAACTCCTTTGTGACAAACACTGACCACAGGCCCTGATCAATGCTGGATGATGTTCCTGCACAATTCCCCTGCCTGCTGGCACATTCTGTGTTTATTTCACCGTCTACTCTCTACCTCATAGCCCGAAAGAAACCCCTACATGTAGGAATTCCATCTGTTTTCCCTTCCTCTGCAGCCCAGTGTCCAGAGAAAACAGCACTGAGCAAGGTGCCCCTTGTTGAGGGTGCATATATTAACCGTTTAAGGTCAAGGGCACTAAAGTCAGGTCTGGGTCTGACCTTGGCTCTGTCGTTTGCTTGGACTTATTTATGTATGAACCTGTTAGCCCTCAGTTTCCCTCATCTATTCAGTGGGCACAGGAAGAAAACAGGTACGACAGCGCTTCTATTGAAAACTCAGTGCAGGGTCTGGCAGGCAGTGACTCCGAAGTACGGGGAAACCGTTGCAGCGCGCATTTCATATCAGCGGCAGCCGAGGGAAGCTTGAGGAGAAGGAATGGGCCACAAAGGAGGGTTTGTATATTTTAAAGATACACAGACCTGGGAAAATGAATCACTAGACCACAGTGTTTTACAAGACAAAAGGAAAAGTAAATTCAAAGTATCCTACTTTCTTAGATCTTAAGGCATTTTCTTTAAGACACACAAAAAGAACTTTAGGGAAATGTTCAAGAAAAAGCTGAAAATTGTGCAGCATTTTTCTTCTCCCTGCTTCCAGATCCCTACCCCGAGGGCAGAGCTGTGCCCTGGCTGTGACTCGGCAGCGCCTCGTGTGCCCGTGCAGACGGGTCTCCTGCACGGGTCCGGACTCCTGGGGTTGCTGGAGGAGGGAGACTCTGCTTGGCTCTGGGGGAGCTGACCACATCCCCATCACCTTTTGCTCATCACTAGTTGTCTTTAATTACATTAGAGTCTGAGGAAGACGCACAAGAAAAAACCTTCACCATCTAGGACAAAGCCTAGTAAACCGATAGACATTCAAAAGACTAACATCATGCATACTGGCTTTATGTTACTGGGGTCCTTTTCACTACGTGTGGTTTTAGCCCAACTCGACACCAATGGTCAGCCTTATCTGAGTTAACTGCACTCTCTATTGCACCCTGAACATGACATGGTCTCTCACCCTGCCTCGTCCTTCCTTTAAAGCGCTCAAAGCCCCTAACCTGAAGAGCAGAGTGCTGTGCACTCCCACCTTGGCCTTGGCTGTTTTGGGTGGTCCTCGTCTCCTGTTCCCTGGAAGCATTCATGATACACAGCTCCCCTCTGGCCATGCTCCCAACAGCCACAGTCACGCTGATGTAGTAGCACTGGCATTTGCAGGCTGCGGCCTTAGGGAGCTACGGAAACCAAGAGCAAGGGAAGCAGAGTGGCGCTGGTTTCCTGAGTTGGAACTGCCAGCTCTTACCAAGGATTGGCTCACCTGATTCTGTGGAAACCAGAACATCACTGTGGTAAAGAACAAAAACTGGGGGATCAGGCACGGCCAGTTCTTTTTCTGTGACTTGGACAAGTCGTTTAACTTCTCTAAGTCTTAGGAGGTGATGGTAGGAATGCTGTAAAGATGAAATTGGAATATTTGGAATATTAAAATATTAAAAACATGCAATACTAGTCAGCCTTCAGGTCATAATTATAAGCTTAAGTAAGGACAGCCAAGAACCCATTCTGGCTGTCCAATAAAGATCCTGCAAATTGTTTTCAAATGGCCTCCAATGAGCTGGGACATCTTTATTCCCTCCATTCATCAGCTGAACGATATGGGCACTAGGTTGAGAACAAAGCCAGGAATAGACAGCGTGTTGGTGCAGAGTGGGAAACACTCCCTCCCTCAGAAGCTTGCCTCCAAGATGGCAGGGGGCCTCTTCCATATCTCCACGTCCACTTAGGGTCCCCCCTGAAAAAAAAGGAAAACAGCCCTACATGGTATTTCATCTAAGGTGAAAATAGGTTCCTGGGATGAAATGAGTAAGACAAGCTGTTTTCTTTATTACAGGTTAAATTCTTTGCAGATTCAAAGTAGAATAAATTTAGATCATAACATTCAATAGCTAAATACCTACACAGCTACTAAATTGAATAAAATCCTAACGTCAGGGCACCTCAAATGAATGCAATCTTTGTGCCAACTTCACTTTTATCGTTTGCTTGCTCATATCTTTCAGTAAGAAATTGCTTTCAGGCTGAGTCTTGAATCATTGCCCCCCTCTCCCCCTGCCCTACATGCACGACGTACGCCTCTGAAGCAAAGCTGGGGTCAGGATCAGATGCAAGTAGAGTGTTCGGGAGGTGGGGGAGGCTGCTGATGAAATAGCAGAACCTGGCCAAATCTGGCAGCTCTTGCAGGAAGGGACTCGGGGTTGCTGAGTTTCCAGAGATGGATTTATCAGTCAAAACACTGACTTATCACTGATTTATAGCTTCCCAGTAGTAACTGGAAATTCTAAAGGGAGCATAGAGGATCCTCTTTTTTGTTTGTTTTTCATTAATGAAGTACCATTGTTTTGCTACTATTTTCACAATAAAGGATTTCTCCCTGAGGCTGGTCATCATAGCCCTCCCACCACCAAGCACCCACAGTCCACTGTGCTCTCCACCCCCCCCCCCACCCCTTGTCCTCATTCCTCCCCTCTTCTTCTCTCTCCCTCTCCCCTCTTGGAGGTCTCAGATCTATGGTCAGTTTTCAAGGACTGGTTTTATAGTTTGTCTTTGTCTCACCCTTTGTTTGGCTTCTCTATATTCCACATGTAAGTGATACCATCAGATATTTATCTTTCTCCTCTAGAGCTGGAAGGGATTATGTTCAGAGAAATAACCCAAGATCTTCTCTTGATCTGCTCCCCTCCCAGGTGCACTCTCTCCATGTAAAGGCCAGTGGTAATTAGAAAGTGGCTACCTAAGCAGGGAATCAAAAAAGTGTGTTTTTTCAATGGCCATTTATTGAACAGTTGCTATGAGTCTGACTCTGGGTGAGGCCCTGTGTATCACGAACAAAGCACACCACACGTTTGCATTATGTAATTCACAACCTGTGGAAGGGCAGAAATAGGCAGGTATGAAATGATGTGAACTTGCCTGAGGAGACATGGAAAGTGCATGATGCCACTGGAGGCCAGGACAGAAGCACCCACCCCAGGAGGAGGAGCTGGAGTAGAGGGAGTTGGGACAAGCTTGAAGTCAGGATTCCTAGCTGAGCCCTGGAGCCCAGCTAACAGGGAGCAAAGGAAGAAAGGGGAAGCTGGTGTGAGTGGGAGGGCGATGGAGGCCTAGTTCTTTTGGCACATCAGGTAGATGCCGTTTTCTCTGCTGCGATGTTTGAAGCCGGATGTAGTTCCCCAAAGTCTACACTCGGGTCTTTGGACACCTTTTCCCTTGGACATTGCCAGGAAGACCAATGTCAGTTTCTCTCTTGATGACTATTACACGAAGTAACATTTTTTTGTTTAAAAATGAAACCAATTTTGTTGGCCCAGGATATTTTCTATCTTTGATTTCATATATATCATGCTTTGGTGCTTTCCTCATTCCTCAGAGGGTAATTTGATAGGTGTTATGACCAAGTTTTTATCCAGGGAACAAATCTCTTCATGTAATACCTCTGTATTATTTATTTCATGACTTTTAAATTCCAACTGCATTAATTATAGCTATAAAGAAGAAACTACAGAATGGTGGATGGACGAGGAGGAGGAGGAGGAGGAGAACCAGAAGCAGCAGCATCTAAAATACAAGGCGCATACACCGTTTCCACATAATAGAAAAGAGGTTACTCAGTTACTTTTAGTATGAGTGGAACAAACTCCAACCAGGTAGTGCAACTTGAAAGAGATTACAGTTTTCTAAGAACTAGGAAAGCAGGCAGCGCCTGACTGACTATAAAATAGAGCTTAGCTCCTAAGTCTAGAATTATTCTCAGCACGAAGCCAGATCCATCACAGCCCATGTCCTGGGTCACTGACCTCAGCCGGCCAGGGATGGCAAAGCTGATCTCTGTATTTGGGGAAGTGTCTCTGCACCCTGAGAAGTCTGACGTAAAGGCCAGAATAGGATAAATATGAGAAACATACCTGTGGTCTTAACGCTTTTACTTTATTTGACTATGGGAGATGTTGTAATTATAATAACTTTGTGTGTTTATTTGTATTTATGGCCGTGCTTCCCAATCTCGGCATGTTGTAAGACAAACATTTCACAGGAATACCAGCTAACTGGAGAGACTGGAGACTTACATGAGGCTGTTCGTTGCACGATGCGATCAGACTATGGCTGCTGGCCACCTCAAGCCCCACCTGCCTGCCTCACAGATTGAAGGTGTCAATTCTTGAGGCACACTGGGAAGACTGGTTGATAAATGTCGATTTACGGTACAGGGAATGGGTAAACTAACCAACCCACTAGCTTTTTTATTTTGATTTTAAATACTGGCTAAGACTTCTGATTTTAATTTGAAATATTTAAGAAAGTTTAATTTATTCTATTTTAAAACACTATGCATTTGATGATGTGATCCAATACATTCAAAGGTCAGACTTGACGGTTTTGAAAGGACTGTATAAGTGCCTCAGAAAACTGTGTTTTACATGCTTCACCCTCACAGCTATTCTATGAGACATGCCTTTTCTTTCTCTATCCATTCCACCCCCATTCCCTTTCTTGCTATTCATTTGGTCATTGTGGTTCTCCACCCTAACAGGCATACTAGGAGAGAAATAAGTTTATCTGTAATTTTTACCACCAAAATATCAGAACATAGAATGTCACCTGGTGTAAACTAGCCCCTTGATAACTGATTAGAAATGAAAGACTTGTCCCTCTCTAATGGTACAAAATTTAAATAAAAACTGGTCAGACCTTAGCCCCAAGTAATTTATTTGCTGGACTGACCAATTATTTGACTTTTTAAAGAAAATCATCTAGTTGTTTAAGCACACATATAAAAGCAGTGAGTCTCCTACTGAAACACCAAATTAACTCCTAGACAAACTGTATCTGTCTTGAAAGGGAAACCCTTGAGGGCCTGCATGGGATGAAGCACAAGCTGAGTGAACTCAGGACCTGGCTTGGCGAACCACGTGTTTGTCTCCTACAAACAGAGGTACCTTGTAATAAAGATTCCGGGTGTGACTCATGGCCCCTAAGCACCATGCAGGATTTCTAATTCATTTTAATTTC
This sequence comes from Galemys pyrenaicus, assembly GCA_019455555.1. Taxonomy (NCBI): domain Eukaryota; kingdom Metazoa; phylum Chordata; class Mammalia; order Eulipotyphla; family Talpidae; genus Galemys; species Galemys pyrenaicus. The sequence goes on along the minus strand of JAGFMF010012151.1, from coordinate 2,668,532 downwards.
TTCTCCAGTCTCAAATAGCATTTTGAACTTTTTATAAGATGGTTGATGGCAAACCTCTATTTCTGTTGTCGGTAAGTCACCGAGCATTTGTATTTGTCATTATCACTTAGAAATAAAGACCTAATCAATCAGTGAATGGAAACACAATATATGGTGTTCATATTCCATCATGTTGCAATAAAACAGATAAGGTTACAGGGCAGATTCTCCAGCCCTTTCAAGAGATTTCTCCTAAACTGTGGCTGTAAATGACAGCATCTGTCCTAACATCTCAGGAAACCAGCCAAAGTAATTTCTTTTTGTGCCTCTTGTTACAATAGCTTGAATGGTCAGATACTGAAGCATATATGACTTAGATTAAAGGAAATGGCTGCCTTATATCCCAATGCTAGGAAAGAAATTATTGCAGACAAGGACATTTACTAGAAAATGTCTGTCTTAGAATTTACGTTGGCAGGAAAAATGATGTAAAAACTTCTGCCAGAGACCTTTTCATTTTCAATATCACAAAGGAGAAAAAACTTCTGGAGTTTACCAAGAAAACCTATTTCTAAACAATACCGCTAAGAAATTTGCTTCTTCACCTAATAATATAAGTATTTTACCTTTGAGCCTGTTAAGGTCTGTTAACTTTTCTGAATTCTCTTATTGGTTTTATACTGCGGAATTTTCATTGTCAAGATCGAATTCATGGTAATGGCAAGGGCATTACTTGCAGAAGGCCCCTCCCCATGGGTCAGAAATGATTTGAAGTTTAATATGTAGAGGGAAATTTTGTTTCCTTATTTCCCAGTGATTAAGAGTTGGGAAAGTGTCCTATATACTAAATTCTGTTATATTCAAAATCCATTTGTCATAAATTGTATTTGAGTCTACATTTAACAGTTGGGAAGAAGAGAGAGAGGGAGGGAGAGAGACCTGATGTAGCCAATTTAAGCTGAGCACTGTGCGTACTGGACGAACTTGAAATCCTGGCAATATACATCACGGCTCAGAAGCATGATTTGTATTGTGTTATAATTTGATTACACAGATAGCAGACCAGTCTGCCCTTGATTCTCCCCCAGTGCCTCCTCAGTTTTATAATGAAGGTACCTGCAGATGTTTTTTCGGAATTTTGTTTGTATGAGTGAATGAGTAAATGAATGAATCAAATAGCAAGATAGAAAATAATGTGCCTTCAAGTTCAAAAGTAGTTATTTCTATAGCCAGCACCTGAAGACAAGGAGACTTCAGGGTGGGGAAAACACCCTTAAGTTATATATTTGAAGACAGGACTTTATTCTACATCAAGGGGATTAGTTCCGTGAAATGAAATCTCTGTTTGGCTCATAAGAGTTTTCCAAGAGCTCTAATTCTAAGATGGTATTTTTTGAATCCATGAATGCTTTGCTCTGTAACAGCTCCTGATAAAACATTACTCATTTTTCAGTATGTCCTCTGCTCCTCTACTTAATGAACTGAGGATCATTTTAAGAGCAGTCTATGCCAGGTACCTTGAATCGCCAGCCTTTAGGAAGGTGATGTACCCTATGTGGAGACAGCAGGGGACCGTTAGGAATACTTGGCCTTCTAAAATCTATGGGCTTTACTGGGAAAAGGGTTAGAGAAGAGTGCATAGAGTTTTAAGATAAAATTAAGACGCTAATATTTTTGATGATCTTACTCATTTACCCCAAATTTCGGTCTCTAAGAGTCTATTCTTTTCATTGCTCAAAAAAAAGCAAAAGGTAGTAACTGTGTCAACCCAGAAACTGAACAATAGTGAGAATCTAAAATAAAGGCTACAGCGCAAATGAAATAGGAGTCACGGAGTTTCATTCCACGTGGGGAGATAAGCTCATCCAGGCCACAGGGAATGAAGTGAAAACAATCATAGGGAAATGTTCACACAAACATGCAATATTGTAGTCTAACGCTCTTACTGTGCTGAAACTAATGTAAAAGCAATGTAAGCACTTTGAAACTAGTTGAATAAAGAGAAGAATACATGGCAGTACCATGACTCAGCAGTTTAAAACCATTATGGTTTTCATTTGCATTTCCCGGGTTAAGTGAGAATGAGCATTTTTCCTGTGCCTGTTGACCGTCTGTGTGTCTTCCACGGAGAAGTGTCTGTCTGGGTCTTCTGTCTGTTATTTGATTGGCTTATTGTTGACTTGCATGAACTTTTTATGTATCTTGGCTATCAGTGTGATGTATGATGTGCAAATATTTTCTCCCATTTTTGGAGAAATGTGTCCACTAAAGTGTCTTTTTGCTTTACTGATAGTTTTGTTCCCTGTGCAGAAGCTTTTTAGCTTGATTAGCCCCGATTGCTGGTATTTACTTTTGTTTCTCTTCCTACTGGACGTGAATCCTCTGACTATGGAACTGAGGTTACAAGATGGGGAGGGGGCACAGTGGACCAGCGGGAGGGCCAGGCAGGGGTGAAGTGGTGACAAGCGTCTGAGGAGGTGTGGTCCTCTGCCTCACGATTGTGCTGTAAACCAATGTCACCTCAATAAAAAACAAAAACGTACACAAATTATTTTTTCAAGTATAAAACAAACTTTTGATGTTTCCCCAATATTTATTTTATGCCCACCTATATATTTGAGAGGATAAAAATTGGGGTTCATACTTAACACTGTTATCTGTTTTCTTATTGCTAACCATGATAGTATGAACATCTGTTGACTTCATTCATTCTGACCCCCTCTTACTCCCACCCCGTGGGACAGGATGTGTGGCTCTCAGATGCTTTGCTATCACCGTCCTTCCAAAAGGCTCTTCTCAAAGGCTTTTACCCTGGTGCTCACTGGTGATATAAAAACCTAGTAGGATCTCAGAGGAACTCATCCTGGGAGGCAGGTCCAAAGCAGTGTTGTCGATTGCAAGACTCACAGCTCCTACTCTGACTCTAACACATCTGTATCTTCAGCCTGTGTGTTTATCATACCTATTACCGGTGATGAGATCTGAGCTTATTTACACTCCTATTCTATCACATTCTCCTAAGCAGCTCACCCAGACTCTCTCTTCTTGTTGTGGAAATGTGCAGAATGGCTAGCACCATTTCCTTGTTCAGAAGTAGTTTTACATTTTTACTAGTTAAATCCAAGATTAAGTTCCTACACATGCCCTTTAGGTGGAGCTACACTGCAATTACACTACCTGTGCTAGGTGTTTAAATGGCTGGAACCTTGGTAGAGTTCCAGGGAGCAGAGAAAACTGGAGTGGGGGGAGACAATAGTGCTAGCATTGTAATCAGCGATGCTTAAATTGTTTCACTTTTTCTCATCCTAAAGGTACATTTTTAGTCATTATCACCTAATGTACTTTAGTAAAATAAAGAATTTGTCTGGTCTTTGTCTCCAGTTGCTGGTATGGAGCTTCTAGAACCTTTGAAGTTCCTAAGTAATAGGAGTATCTCTGTTAGTTAATGAGGTGACTCACAGTGGAACCTCTAAAGACTTCAATTATTCCACTTGGGCTGGTCACCATAAATACCACTTGACGATTAAAGTGTTAGGACTCTGGGCCAACCCAACTCTAAGGAGAGACGAGAGGTGGGGACTCAGTTCCATCTACATGACCAGGACCTGATGACTCATGCCTAGACCATGGGCTCCAGTGAGGTCCCTGGATGCTGAAGTTCTGCAGGGTCCCCTGACTGAGTGAATACTCTGACACGCGCAGGTTCCATGAGGACAACAAAACTCTGTTCCCTCCCAGACCTTACCCTGTGGTCGTTACAATCAGCACTGCTTTCCTGAGTTCTGAGTGGGCCTAGCAAATTTTAAAAGAGCAGAGGAACCTCTCAGATTGGTAGGTGCTGGTGGCCTGGGGACTCCCAGACTGGTGGCTAGTGTCAGGAGGGTGGGCTTGCTATGGGTCACGCCCTTGAATCTCCGGAGTCTAATCTCATGTTGTTAGTATTAGAATTGAGTTGCATCACACTGTATCTAGTTGGACTGGAGCAAAACACCTCTCAACTTTCTGATATAGGACTCATATTTCCAATTTCACAGGGAAATTGTTAATGTTTAGAGATATGAAGTAATTCTCATCAGATGAGAGTAAGGTAGTAAGCAATAGAGTGAGTATTTAAACCCAGATCTATGTGATTCCAAGGTTTCTGACCCATCTGCTTTCATCCAACTTGCTCTAATGCTCACAAAATTCAGGGATTATAAAAGCTATCCCAGTCCCATTATTGGGGATGGTGCTAGAAATCAAACTGCTAAGGGAAATATTTCTGTCCCTAGACCTCTAGTTTCCTTATTATGAAAAGTGTTCAGAGCAATTTTACAGAAAATGCCTGCAGGGACTCAGACAAAAGAAACTGTCCTGGGATGTGGTCTGCATATACAGCTTTTTCTGTGGCATAAAGGTTTCCTGGTTTTCACTAAGGGATGCAATTGAGTGATAATAATATTACTGAGGCCCTGGTGCTCAAGGGCACTGTGCTAAACTCTAAGGATGCGGAAAGCAGAATTTAAGGTTCCTGGCCTTGAGCTGCTAACAACCCCATTGGGAAGATAGATCAAAGCACAACAGAATAAATAATTTAGGTAAAAAACATCATCCAAGGATGTCATTTCTGAGGTGTGGGGTGACTGTAGAAAGTTTCCTTGAGAAAGATTTGGAGGTGGGCTTACCATATGTATAGGATTTTCAAAGGAATGACTTCCAAGACTACAGAGTAGCAGTGTATGTCACACACCTAGTAAACTATCTGAAGATGATGATGGTGGTGGTGGTGGTGGTGACAGTAATGGTGGTGATGATGACATGATAGTGATGGTGGTGGTGGTGATGGTGGTGGTGGTTATGGAGGTGGTGACGACATCCCTATTGATTTGTGATGATGGTAATTCAAGAAGTTCTGCTGTTTCTGTGCAGGCATACTCCTTGTTACAGACTCAGGAATAGAATAATTTGTATTTTGAAATTAAAATTTATACAACTTTGTTCTTGGAGGTCTTGGAATTAGACCTGAATTAGATGCCCTGAATGGATGCATCTATTATGTGATAAGGAAAATTCTGAAGCCTGGGAATTATAAACAAAGAAAGTATAGAACATAGTAGAACTTAGGTATTCAAGCCCACACAATGGTTAGTAAGATGGTAATCCATGACAGGCCAGTACCCCATACTACGGTGTGGAACCAGCTCTCCCTCATTCCCCTGACACTATGTAGTTCAGGTGGGGTTGACCTTCCTATGTGCCATGGCAAGACACTGATGGGCTTGAGCTGATCACAGTCTCCTCTCTTCCTGATCACCATGACTGGCTCAGGATGGACATCTGAGAAAATCTGAGCCAATAAGAAAAAGGACATCTAAGGATTTGTGCAGAAATAATTAGAGGGGACCCTCCAACAACACAGTTGAAGAGTAGGTATGGTTGTGGGCTTGCAGTTATTAGCAATAATTTGTAAAAATGAAAAGAAAGCTGTAAATGGGGACAGGAGGAATATGTGGGGCCTGTTAATGAAGCCAACACTACCAAAAAGGGGGACCAGTTTCTGATCACAACATATGTGTTATTGAATCAAGAATGGTCTCAACAGAAATATTTCTAAATCAGTTTCAAGAGTCAAGAACTGCCTCCAGCCTCATTTTATAGCTTTATTTTGTTTGAATTATTCTCTTTTATAACCAAAATATTCCTAACTGCTGACAATAGACAAGTAGGCTTTGAGATTACTTAATTTGATTCAATTTACTGCCTGAGAATGTTCACTCCAAGTATTAATATTAACCATTAGTGTAAAACAAATATCCAGCAATACTTTCCAAGCATTGTTTACTATAGATAGTCACAATTTCAGCCTACTTGTAAATATGACATATGAATGTCTGTCAGATCTTCAAATCATAATGATTACTGCATGATGGCATATGATAATACATTTTACATTCAATATTAAAGTTCACCAGTTAAGATAATTACATTTGGAATATTGTGGGTTGACAACACATTTACATGTGGCATATTTTAAAAGCATTATGAATAGAAAATAGTTTAGATAAAGCATTTACCACCAGTCAATCCTGTTTTGAATTTAGTGACTCACTTTTCATTCAGGCAGTTGGACTCTGCCTGACATCAGAGCCCTTAGCGTCTTCTTAAACAAGAGTGTCAATTTAGAATGTGAGCAGCCTCTATCAGGGTGTCAACATACAAAGCAAAGGGAGACAACATGCATGCAAAGCAGTGCCCTTACTCATGCCCAGCTGTCCTCACTGCACCTGTTGCATCTTCACTCTCATCCCTGCCTTCCAGGCCCTAAGGCTGGCTGTGTGATGGGCAGAACGGAAGGTGGCTCAGTGGAACAGAGAGATCCATCAGACCAGCCAATCCTCACGAGCAGCTCCACAGTTACACATCAGAAGAACTCTCAGCCTCTCCAAGTCCCAGCACACACAGCAGTATAGAGTCAGGATATAAACCAAATCACCTTTGTCTTCAGAAGACCTGTTTTGTCTTCATCTCTGTCCTTTTCCAATTTCCTTGCAAAGGGTAAATGATGGGGTGAGGGGGAATAAAAAGAATTCACCAGTGGTTTCTTATACAGACTCACATGTTGCTAAAATCCACCTAATCTAGCTTTCTTGGCCCTGAGAAAGAGCTTCCTGGGGCTATGGTAGAGGAGGTAGGTAGCAGGCACTACTCTGTCTGGGTCAGGGAGTGGTATTTCTAAACCCAGAGCTACTCAGAAATCTATGTTCTACCCTTCACAGGGACTTTTTCTTGCTCCTGCTTTCATCTCTCTGGCTACAGCAACTAAGGTTAGAAATTACTGTTTTAATGAAAACCAGAGAAAACAGAACAGCATCTTTAAGTTGCTGAATGAAAATGAAGTGTCATTTATTTTTGTGATTAATAAGTAATACGTACAGGTAAACATATGTTTTTAAAATTTCTTCAAAGTAGTTACATTTTTATTATCTTTTACACATATACTTTCATAAAGACTATTATCTAGTCTCACTTTAAAATTTATTTAAATAAGTATAGAAACATGGATGGAACTAGAAGGAATTATACTCAGTGAAACAAGTCAGAAGGCAAGAGAAAAATATCGGATGGCTTCACTATTAGGAGGAATAT
>JAGFMF010012151.1:2605376-2651706 GCA_019455555.1 Galemys pyrenaicus | reverse complement strand
GAGAGGGAGGGAGAGAGAAAGGGAGAAAGAATGAACCTTGGAAGTCCATTTTGCTATCCACAGTTCAAATTTAAGCCTGCAGAATGTTTACTTAACCTTTTCTCTAAACCTTTCTTCTAAACTGAAAATTGTGGTTCCCAAGCCAAGTAAGAGTGACAGGATATGAATACTCCAGGCTCCCTCACTTCTTCTATCACAGATTGTACACGCATCAGCACTGGAATAAAAATATGGAGGCTAGTACAAATATTAGTGACAATATTTAGTGACAATATGATTACTGAAAACATTAAAATTACTTTCACATATGCTGTATATCTTCTCCCCCACATCTATTGGGGTTCCACTGTGCTACGCTGTCACGGTATAAATTATACACTGCCACCTCTCCTTACAGCTTTATCTTAGCTCTCCTGTAGTGTCAGTTCTGCGGGTACCTACATATTTTATGGTCACACGGGTCCCATATCTATGCTTCTTTAGTCATTTTGTGAAAATAAATCTATAGGAAAACCACAATCCTTTCCTGAGTTCTGTTATCTCATGTCTGCGTTTTTCTAGTTCTCATTTGTATTATTCTTTAAAGTTTTATATCCGCTTTTAATCTTAGTTTGTTCTGAAATACTGGGAGTCTTATTGTACTTGGAGGTCATGTCTTTGCGGGGCACATTCATTGTCTGCAGGGGTGCTGCTGTGCTCCTTATTCTCTTTGAATTTGAATGACTAGGTATAGATTTGATTTCCATATTTTCTGTTGCTGATTTTTATGAGAAAATGCTTTCCTGAACATTTACACTGAGGCACAGTTCTGGACAGCTTTCCGAACCTCTCAGAGCTCCCTCTTCTGCTGTTTTGTGATGTCCAAAAATAGGGTAGCTTCCTGTGGTTTCCTGGCTCTCTCTCCCACTTCCCTCCCCTACCTTGGTCTTCCCTGTTCCTGCTTGTCCCTTGTCTCCATCCTGTTCAGTGCTGATTCTATTTCCACGTTATTCCTCAGGGCGAGGCTATATCCCAGCAGAGGCTCTGGCTGTTTGGTCTTTGCATTCACAGGGGTGACTGTGGCTCTCACCACACACCTTCTACAGGGACTCCCTATGTTCATCCAACACCAAAGGGAAGAAAACCCTTTTTGTCTCAGCCATTATTCTCCAAATAACCTCTGTGCTTTCCTGGGAATACTGAGTGACTATTTTGAGGTCCTACTCTCAACTCCATCAGATGCTATCCTGTTACTTCATTCTTCTCTCATAAAATGCTGATACTATGGATAGCTTGTGGTCATTGGTGGCTTGCTCCTACCTGCTTATATCTTGGGGTTTGTGTGCGTACCTCTCCACCTAGTTTTGCCATAAATTCTACTCATGACTTTGCCATATACTTGTTATGATGGACAGATTGTGATTCCATAATCTTCCAGCATTCTTGTATATATTTTAACCATGCTATAACAGGCAAAAAATAGTCTTCAAATTTTTAATCATGCTATTCTTTTATAATAATACATGCTTATTGAAGATATTCAGAAAAAATAGTATGCAGAATATAATAAAAACTGATGACAATTACATAGCCCAAGATGCAACTACTAAGAATTAGATGAGTTTTCCAGTCCTTTCTTTGTGAATAAAGTACATAAATATATATAATTATGCACATACATTATATGTGTATAAATGTTTATGTAAACATAATATGTATACAAACAAATATGGTCCCACAAGCTATGTAAAACATATACACATATAATGTGTAACAATATATACAAATAATATATTGGGCTGTAGGAAAAGTCATGATGCATTTTTACTTGAAAAAAGAAGAATTCCATCATGACTTTTCTGACAACCCAATATGTAACATTATACTATAAACCAATATACAGTTTTATAGTCTATGCTTAACATAAGCCTTTCCACCAAGTCCTCAATGGTTAGAAAGCTTGGCTTTATGTAATCAAGGGAATCCATGTGTTCAATAGTTGAGGAATTCCAAAATTAATAATGTTGGGAAAATAGTGTAATCAAAGAAACAGTTAACTATCTTAGAATACAGCCCCCCAAAATTCTGAGAATAAGAGAGTTAAATGCAGCTTAAATTAAAAACTATATATGGGAACAAGCTAGGCCCTTAAAGCTAATAATTCAGTCACGAGGGGCGGCACTGAGAGAGCCGCTCCTGGGAGACGGTGACCGCCTCCTTGGACACTATCATCCGCCAGGGGTCATGCAGACAGCGGGACCTTCTGCGGACGGAGTGACCTGAAGATGGCCTCTGTTGGCCACCGTTTTAAACTATCTAGAATTAAGATTTATACTGGCTTCATAGTTAACTAGAAGAACAAAACCAAAGGCTTTAAATCCTGCTACCTAAATTGATAGTGATGCCCCTTTTTGGCAGTGGGGCCCTAGAATGAGAGAACCCATTTCTCACAGTTGTAAACAGTAGGTTCCCGATTAATTTAACCCCAAGAATACCGCTGGCACTGTGAGACATGTTAATATGGTATGTGGCCTTGACCTGGACTGTATGCAGGTCAGCTGGGCAGTGAAGACAATGGTGGTTGCTCATACTTCTTACTTTGTCTTTGGGAACATGAGCTGCAATATTCCAAACTCATGGAGATGGTCTCAAATTGCAGAAAGTCAAAACATGAAAGCAAACTTGTAAGTAAGCTAATTTAACAGGTAATCAGTAACACCCCAACATCATTTTTCATTTATCAATCTATGCACAAAGCAATAAGAAAAACGTAAAGTTAACATGACCGGTGTCATTGTGAGTAGAAGATCCTCACAGATCTTGGATGAAACAGATTCTAAGAGTAAAAGATGAAGCCCCTCAATATTTGTAACTAATATTTAGAAGATTGTATCTCCTGTATAAGTGGTGTTTTGTCTGCACAAAATGTCAAGGCAGTCTGGGTGTCTGTGAATGAAACACAGAATTTCTGGGCAGGGACTAGAGAGAGGCACCTGGGTAGCAAAATTTAAACAGTCTTTCACTTCTTTGGATGGCACTCTCAGCCCCTGTACACACACACACACACACACACACACACACTCTCTCTCTCTCTCTCTCTCTCTCTCTCTCTCTCTCTCTCTCTAAAATGAACCTGAGAGGAAGAGTCACCTTAAATTTTTCACTTTAGGTACCATATTCCTCTTAACCTTGAGCTGTCCCTTTGAAGGCTGAGTAGACCACATTAGCAAGTGGACTCTAGATCCCCAATTATGCCCTGGATCTTTCCCATGCAAGATCACAGTCTCCTATGAAAGCCAGTTATATGTTAGTCTAAGGCAAAATCTCACTGTGCCAGGCAGGAAAATAAGATGAACCTCAGCCCCTTAAAAACATCTTCCCTAATTCATCTCCATCTCCCAGCAAAGCGCTGTTCATAGGAATGTGAACAGTGAAAATAGGGGGAGAGAAAACTATTCTTGTTGTAGAGAGTGCCTCCATTTATGAGACCTGAAAGTAACTGTGCAGGAGACACTTTGTATCAGATGGTATCAAAAGGTAAATCCAGCCATTGAAGCCATCTTCATTTGCAAACAAATGGGGGCGGGTGGAATTTAGAAATGTGAGACACAACCCCCAGGTTCCTATGCTGTCCCAGAGGAATGAAACTGGCTTTTTGAAAGAAGATAATTTTGCATGATATCTTTCCTATTTCCTTCTTCAAAACACTTGTGCGCAAATAGCACTCATGCATGGAGTGTTTTATTTTGCTCCATTTTCCGTTAATTTGCACACTTTCATGTTATCTGTGCTTTCCTCGCCATCTGTGGGAAGGCATGCTGCCAGGTTCACACTCTGGTTGGCTAGAAGCTTTCAGATCCAGTGGAAAAGCATATCCCATTCTCTCCAACAATGGCTCAGCAAGAAGCCTTTAGGGAAAAGGAGAGGAATTTACTGAGCTCAAAATATGGAATAAAAGTCCAAATTGGCTCTGTCTCAAAACCCAGAATGGATATACAATTGTCAGGGAATGATTTCTGTCACTTGCATTCTTCATTTTGTCTTGGGTCACCTTTTATCATCACCCATCTCCCATCTTAGCCTTTCCTTTGTTACACTGAGAGAGAGAAAAAAATGTTATTTTCTCTGCTTCTACATTTCTTTCTTTAAGAAATTATTATCTTCTTCCTGGTCACTATCTTTCTTCTCATTATTCTTAGCAAGTTCAAAATCAAAACCTGGCTGAATCTGTCTTAAGAACTTATTACTCTCTTATCTGGAAGGTCTGGTCTCACGTGTACTGTTCTGTTTCTCTAGCAAGTATCAGGCGTATTTCCTGCTTACTGTAGCAGCTTGGTTTAGCATTAGGGTCATTAGCTACATCATTTGCCCAACCAGTTCTTAATGACTGTAGTAATACAATAACTAAAATGTTCTGTGTATATGCTATAGCCACTACTGTAGACACTTGCACTGGGTCTCTCACAAACTGGCCCATCCCTCTGTACAAACTGCTACTTCTACTTCTGTTTTCCATTGCTACTTGCTCTTTATTTTCAAGAAAACCCAAATACTTTCCTACTTGAAATATCTCCCCATGCTAGGCTTTCCCATTATGATACTTCCACCTGAGTGCCTTAATCCCCAAGCCCAGCTACCTTCCTCCATGAAGGCTTCCAGCCTCCTACACATACACATACACAAAACTCCTGCATACACAGAGTTACGACTTTTGGACCAAGTCCTTTAGAAATTTACCTGGGAATACAGCAGTTTCCAATTCTGGAAGAACAGGAACAGAGAAGGAGCTCCATCTTTCCATGGAACAGTCACAGTAACGTGCACTTCAGTGCTAGACATTTGGAAACTGGGATTTTTCACACAGGATATAATGGCCTTAGCAGTGCAGGTGGCATGTAGAGATGTTCACAGAACTCAAGATACCATGTTCACCTCAGTCTGCGATGGAGGACAGATGAAGACTGATTTGAATACAACAAATACTTATTGAATATTCTCCATCCGGGCCTTGTATTAAGCACTGGGGATACAAGGTATATTATCTACACTAGAAGAGTGATAAATAGGCTTAGAGATCTGAGTTTATTTTTCTCCCTGGTAATGAGTTAACACAGTAATTCTCAAACCTGGCTTTGCAGCAAAATCACCCAGGGAACATGATTTATGAGTTTGTTTATTTATGTATCAGTTTTTAATTTTGTTTTATAGGAATAAATTATATAGTCACTGGATATAAAACCAAAAGATTAAAAAAATACACAGTGAAAAGCATACTGCTATTCCAGTTGTCCTATATCCTCTCTGGATAACTTGCCATATTCTTTTAAATATCACTGGGAAATATTCTTAAAATATTCTACTGACCCACCACAAAATTACTGAGGGAGAAATTCTCTGACTTCAAGGTGAGGCTTGGAACAAAGAGATCTACAAAGTTCCTCAGTTAACTCTTATGAGTTAGCCTATAAAATGGCCTTATGAAAAGCAGAATAGTGAATAGAAACAGTGTGGAGAAAAAAAAACTCCAAAATAATGCCTACAGGGTGATAAGTACAGAAAAGTATGCGGGAATAGCAAAGAGCTGCCTCACGCACCCTGTGGATGGTTCATTAGGAATTATTTCCTGGTGATTCTATAAAAAAGAGATCAGCCATGTTAGGTTATCCTCCTGCCTTGGGGGTTCAGAGTTATGGCAGCAGCAACAGCCTTACCACAGCCTAGTACAGTGCAGGTCCTCAGTAAGGACCTGCTGAATAATGATGTAAATGAATGAAGCAACATTTTTCTATTCTCTCTGGATGTTCAATTGAGTTTAACTTGTTTCTATCTGTCCCCCCAGGCTCTCACTCTCTGCACCTAACCCAAGAACCAATGATGCTGGAAAGTAAGTAGGTGAGACTTGTTCTGCAGTAGGGTGGCCCTGCTCAAACATGGGAGCACCACAGGAGAGAGCATGAGGCAGGTTCAAGTGAGGAAACAATCTGAGGAACAGGAGAAAACACACGCACCATGTCACACATGTTGCCAACAAAGAGGACTGGCCATAGAGTTGCTTGTGGGGCCTGGTACTAGGCACATAATATTTGTCTTCAGATCTGGAGAGAAGTGATCCACTTCATATCCTGTTCCAGACTGTTGACTTAAATGCCACCTATTGAATACACAGTCCAGGTTAGCAGGATGAGAGCTGCTTCCTTCAGAAAATCCTCATAAAATTGTCCCAGGGATTTGTTGAGCACTGTATAGAGGGGTATGGTGGTACCCTTGAAAAATCCTGGTCCTGCTAAATACGTTGGATTCCTTCAGGTATTTAGGGTTGTTAAGATTTCTCTTGGCCAGGTTAGCTATGCACATGAGGAAGCATGTGTGAAGAAAGCAGAAGACTTTGAAGTCGAATATTTTACACTTCATGCTCCAAATTCTCTTGGCTAAAGAGAGATGAAATTGTGTTCCATTCTCCAGGAAATGGCCCCTTAAAACAGCCCCTGGGGATTCTATTACTGGAATCAATCAAAAAATAAAAAAACTTTGCAAAAGCAAAATGAAAGCTTAAGGGTCTAGTGGGCAGCTTTAGGATGAGGTTTCTACACAGACCCAGACTGATAGAAATATAATATTTTTGCAGGCTGGCTACAGAGATTGCTTAACTCTGTCTCTCTCACCAGAGCAGAATTATTTAAACAGGACCAAAAGATGATCAGGAGTTTGAGAGGGCATCTGAGCAAACTGCTCAAGCCACACACAAACAGGAAACTAGGCTGTGGTGATTAACGTCTTGTCTGTGCCTACATATTCTAAACAAGAATAGACAATTATTTTCTCTATGGAGTCAGGAGTCCCTGTTTCTGGTCTTCTTAAGCAGGCAGTTCCTAAAGAGGTACTCAAGATTCACCCCCACACTGATGCCCAGAATTCAGTGCCACACATTTTTTTCATCTTTCTTAAACATGAAAGTGGCAACACAACCCTTCAGCCACTATTAACTATCCAACTCTATGTGTTGGAACGTGGGCATTAAATCCATGATAAAGACTTGCAAGAGACTTGCAAACTTAAGCTAATGCTTGTTCTGCTTTTTTTTTTAATAATAGAACATGTGAACCCTCCCACCATGTGTACCAACCAGCACATACAGTATCTCCTTTAGTCCTAACAGCACCCCTGGGGCATAGACACCATAACTACATAGGAGGTTGCTTATAGTAGTATGTAACCAGAGTTAAAGTACTGTGTTTAGAGACAGACTGTTGAGATGCAAGTTTCTGCTCCTTGACATGAAACATGAAATCTTGCTCAAGGTACTTAAAACTCTAAGGGCTTCAATCTTATCATATATCAAAGATGAGATGGAGGGATGCATTTTGAACAGGGCCCAGAACATGATTTATATTCAACTGGTGTCATTTATTAATTTATTTGGATGGGAAAATATCAACAACTTTATAGGCCCACCGATATCTAAGATACAAGAAGTCATCTGAGCTATCACTAAGTTAGGAGGTCAAAAGTCAGTATCAAATGCAAGTTATAACAGAATTTAACAACAAAATGTAAGAAACATACACTACAACCTAGTTGGATTTATCCCCAAGATGCAAGGATGGTTCAATCAATAAATGTGATATATATTAACATAATGAAGAATCCATATTACAATAATCTCAACCCATGCAGAAAAAACTTTTGAGAAAGCTCAACATACTTTAATGATTAAAATTACACAGATTAAATATAGAATAAGTGTACCTCAACATAATAAAGGCCATATATGACAAGCCCACACCTACATCTGACTCAATGATGAAAAACTGAAATCTAAGATTAGGAACTAAACTAGCAAGACCACTCTGTCCACTTCCTCTCAACAATAGTAGTTGCCTTTGCAGGCAATCAGTAAGGAAAAAAATAAGAAGTTACCCAAATTGGAAAGAAAGAGGTAAAATTTTCTTTTGCAGATGACATAATACCTAAAAATTCTTAAAGATTACACACATGAAGTTAGAAATAATAATTCAGTAAATTTGTGAGAAAAAATCAAATATGGACAAATAAGTTGCATTTCTATACAATAACAATTAGCTATCAGAAAGATAAAGTAAGAAAATAATTTCATATACAGTAAAATACATGTGAATAAAACACCTGGAACTAAATTTCCTATCACCCAGTAGGTAAAAAATCTGTTTACCAAAAACTATTAAGATACTGATGAATTAAGATACTTAAAGACTACTAAGATACTGATGAATGAAATTGAACGTAAGACACAAAAAGAAGACACTGCCATGTTTAATAATTATAATAATATTGTTAAAGTGTTCATACTACTCAAAAAAATACAAAGATTTGATTGAATCCCCATTAAAATTATATTGACACTTTCAGAGACATAGAAAAAAAAAATCAATCCTAAAATATGTATTAAAGACTCAGACTTGCTCAGCGAAGTAAGTCAGAAGGCAAAAGAAAAATACCAGCTGGTTCCTCCCCTAGGAGGAATATAAGGGAACCAAATAAGGATCAAGGAAAGGAATAAGAACAATAATAATAAGAACAATAAAGACACAAAAACCAAAAATGAAAAAATAAGGACAAGTTGGGGACACTTGGTGGGGAGGGAAGAGGGGGAGGGTTGAGGGCAGACGGGAGCACGGGGGACTGAGGTGATGGTGCACTGGTGATATGGTGATGAGGAATACATGGGGATTACAATTGATGTCAAATATATATAAATTTTTAAAAAGTTAATAAAATAAATAAATAAATAAGAATATAAAGACTCAGACTTGCCAGAGTGTCTTGAGAAGGAAGAATGATGCTGGGGGCATCATTTCTGATTTTGAACTATATTACAAAGTTATAGTAATATAAATAGCATCATAAATGCATAAACACACACATGAATGGAATAGAAAACCAGAAAAAAAAAACATGCAAGTACAGTGAACCAATCTTGCAAAGGATACCAAGAACATCCAGTAGGGAAAGAATAGTCTCCTAATTTCCCTCTTAAGAAAACTGGATATCCATATGAAAATGAATGAAATTAAACCCTTATTTTAAACTATTTCAAAAATTAATTTGAAATGGCTTCAATTTTTATAAAGACCTAAAATCAAAAGATTCATAAAAGGAACAAGAAAACTACTACTTTACATCAATGTTGGCCATGATTTTTTGGAATTAACACCAAAAGCACAGATACCAAAATGAAAAATAAGTGAAACTACACAAAACTAACAAGCTTCCATACAGTAAAGGAAATAGCCAATAACATGAAAAGGCAAACTACAGACTAGGAGAAAACATTCATAAACCATATCTCTGATAATGAGTTAATACCAAAATATATAACTTAACTGTATAACAACTCAACAGCAAGCAAACAAAATCCATCCAAACTATCTAATTTAAAAATGGACAAAAGGGGACCTCCCTGGTGGCGCAGTGGGTTAAGCAACACACTATGAAGCAAACTGCAGCCACTGCAGCACGAGTTTGATCCCTGCCCCTAGCCAGGGAGGGGACCCACATAGCGCAGCAGACCTCTCCTGCCTCATCCGCTGCTGCCCTCAGCAATGTGTTTCAGTCAGTCTGCCTGTTCTTCTCCCCACTCTCACTCTGTCTCTGGTGAATCCTCTCACCTCCCGCAACTCTGGCCTGTACCCCAGTTCTTGTTTGCATAAATAAATCTTTTTTAAAAAATGGACAAAAGAACTGAACAGACATTTTTCCAAAGATGATATACAAATGCCCAACAAGTAAATGAAAGGTGTTTTGGCATGATTAAACATCAGGTAAATGCAAATCAAAATACACTGAGTTATCACCTCATACCCATTAAGATGAGTTTTACAAATAACACGAGACAAATATTGACAAGAATGTAGACAAAGGAAAAACTTTTATACTCTTGATGTGAATATAAATATAGCCTATGGAAAAGAGTATAAAGTTTTCTCAAAAAAATAAAATAAAATAGAACTATCAGTTGATCCAGCAATACCACTTCTGGGTGTTTTTCTTAAAGAAACAAAATTGATGACTCAAAGAGATGTCAGCACTACCACAGAGAATGCAGAATTATCCACAGAGCCAAAATAGGGAAACAATCATATATGTCCTGAGAGGTGAATGGATATGGACTCAGTATATACGTGTGTATCCACATACAGACAGAGACAGAGAGAATCTTACTATTGTTAACATGAAGGAATCTAGAGGACATTGTGTTAAGTGAAATTAGAGAAAAACAAATACGGTATGATCCACTTAGCGTATGTAATAATAAAAAAGAAAGTTGGACTCACAGGAACAGAGTAAAAGAGAATAGTGGTTACCAGAGGCTGGTGATTGGGGGAAATGGGGAAAAGATACTGGTCAAGTGTTACAAACCTTTAGTTGTAACACGAATAGGTTCATGGGGTATAATATACAGCTAAGTGACTGTACTTAATAATACTGTATTATAGACTTGAAATTTTCTATGAGAGTAGATCTTAAGTGTTCTCACCACAAATAAAAGATGATAGATATAATTAACCTGATTGTGCTAATCATTTTACTAAGTATATGTGAAGCAAAAATCATAATGTACAATTTTTCCATAACACTTCTTTTGAAGTAACGTTGGTTTTACAACACTATATGATTTAGGGAATAGGTTCACACCTCTTAGATGTATGTAACTACAATATACCAACCACCAAAGCACCCATAATCCTTCATCCCTAGTCCATTAGGCCCCCTTTCCCTTTGTTCCCAACCTTCTCCTCCTCCTCCGGTAGCCTCAATTCTGCACTCATATTTCTAGGGTTTGTTTTGGTTTAGTTTTGTCTCATGGTTCTGGAGGCCAGAAGTCCTGTTTCAAAGCAAAGGCAGAGTTCATTTCCCCTGAGGCCTTTCTCCCTGGCTTTCAAGCAGCTGCCGTCTCGCGGAGCCCTCTCGTAGTTGTTCCTCTGTGCACCTATACCCCTGGTATCCTTTTCCGTGTCCTAATTCCCTCTTCTTACAGACACACCCGTCAGGCTGGTGCAAGGTTCAACTTAACAGACTCCTTTAACGTAATCACCCCTTAAAGCTCCTATCCTCAAAAGCAGTGATATCCTGATATACTGAGGCTTCAACGTATGAATTTTGGAGGAGATACAAATCAGGCTATAACAATGCCCTACATCAGGAATGCTTTGCCCCTTTCATTTAAGCAACTTGTGATCACCTTCTAGATGCCAATATAAAGCATTTCCTTAAAGATGCATATCCTGTCTCCTCACTCTCCACAGCAAGCTCAGACCCCCTTTTTTGGCACTTCGATGTACCTACCCCTTTACTTCTATTTATCATAATTGCAAGCTATCAGAGGAGTAAGTGTATAAGTAGCTGATTCACTTTTGTCTGCCCGCATGAGAATTCATCTTCCACAGGGCAAGGAGCCAACTGGGCTGGCTCACTGCTGCATCCTGGAGCTGTGCCAGGCCTGGCACAGGTAGCAACCCAGCCAATCTCTGCTGAAGACACAAGTGAATGAATAATACCTCATGGGAGTGATTAAAACTGCAGGTCCTTCTTTGGGATTACTGTTTTCACACTACTACTGTCTTCTCACTTTTGCTTAAAATGCTTCTGCTCTAAAATTCTTCTCATTCCCAAAGCCTATAGAAAACAGCCTCTCCCACTTTTTTTCTTGCCCAAAACTCCATTATTTTTTTTTTCTTCCTCAGCAGTCCTACAGCATGATTCACTTGGTTGATTTCATGCTTAATCACAATGCATTAAGGATAGGTTATTAACATATGTGTAAACATACACACCTCACACCTAACCATAAGTTTCTTAATCATAAGAACACAGTTATGTAACTCCAAACCGCTGGTGCACCACTTAAGATCTGCCATAAAGTTAACATTCAATAAAGACTGGTGCTTTTTAAGGGCAGGACAAGACTATAGCCCAACTTGGAAGGAGTCCGCTGAGAAGGTTGTACAGCTCTTCTGGGTGATTCCAGAATCTCTAAGGGTGGGGTGGGGGGCCCTTTGCTGCTATAACTACCCCAGAGGCTGCAGAGGGGGGCCAGGTGAGCCACTGCTCCTGTTTCCCAGAAACAGCTGTGGAGCTAGCTCCAGATTAGGAAGAAATCCCATGACTGACTACATCAAGCTTTTGAGACCATTTTTTTAAAAAGGAAAATCAGCAAGAAAAGAAGAAAGAAAACCTCTGAACGCTTTGGAATTTAATTTAAATTCTTACTGGCACTGGTTCTTTGGTCTAGGGTTGCACAGACTAAAGAACAAACTAAGCAGGTCTGAAGGAATGGGGCGGCGGAGCTGAGACCCAGCTCTTCCAGGTCCCTTTGTTCTTCTGTGACGAGGTCTCGCCTTTGGAAAGGGAGCAATGGATAGTATCTACTCCACAACTCACAGGCCGGACAGCAACAGTAAGAGAGCTCTTAGAAGGTTAAGGAGCTGTACGGCTTGTGGAAGTCTTTGTTGAGCCTCCGAGTGGTTGAAAGAGAGGTAAGAACCGGAGTCCTGAGCAGGTCATACCCAGGTTGGAACGGCAGTGATACCCTACCAAGTACCCCGTGCACACGGGCATCCTGAGGGTCGCAGAAAAGTTGATTATTTTAAAAAGCTAAGGACCTACCCCTCCCGTTCTCCTCCAGATAGGTCTCCAGTGATCTTCACCCCCCAGTAAAAATCACTCTGTCTTTTCTCTCTTCCCTTATCTCAACCTAGGCACAGAAACGAGGCGTGTGGCTTCTAGTTAAAATCGCCCGGGTCACTCAGGTCAAGGCTGACATCCCAGATCTGCTGAGACCGATTTTTCAGTCTCTTCATCTTTAATGTGAGGAGTAGCCACCGTGTGGGTAGTGGGGACGCTGACACTAGACAGCACACGCTCCAGGACTAGCACGGCATCTGACATGCAGCTCGTGCTCACAAATGGTAGCCTCAACGCGGACACACGCTTCCTCTCAGATTTGAGCCCTTGATCCTCCTTAACGTCTCCACTCCTCCTTGGACTTTCTTTCCCAAGTCAGAATGAGCCCAATTCAGCCTGCCTTTTATTGAACCTCCTGTCCTGGACAAGGGGCAACTTGAATAGTTCACAAAAGTTTCTCAAACCATCTGGAGATATAGGATGAAGAAGATCTGATTGTTTTCTTAGGGGTTCCTGATAGTGAGGGGGCTTCCTTACCAACCCAAATGTTCACAAAGATGCCATCTTTTCTCCT
Source organism: Galemys pyrenaicus (assembly GCA_019455555.1). Taxonomy (NCBI): domain Eukaryota; kingdom Metazoa; phylum Chordata; class Mammalia; order Eulipotyphla; family Talpidae; genus Galemys; species Galemys pyrenaicus. Next base: position 2,638,493 of record JAGFMF010012151.1, on the reverse strand, counting down.
CCCTGCAGCACCTACAAGCATCTCCAGTGCTTTTCCTTTCTAAACTATTCTCAGAAAATGCACCATCATGATGTAGGAGCTTTGGGCTCATATTTCTCAGAGTTCCCAACTCAAGATTCATTGTGTTTTCCTTAGGTAAGCAGCATAGTTATTAGCTGCAGGATATGTAAAGGGCATGGAGAGTTACTGAAGCATTGAGTGAAGAAGTGCAAATGTCAAAGGCAAAAAGAAACTGTAAAAACAGTCACAGACTTGAAAGCACAGGCAGAAAAAAACAGCTGTGGGTTAAAATGTCCTTGGAAAATAGCGAAGATGCTGTTTCAGGGTGCTGTTATTGACAATGGGCCCTGCTCCCTTGAAGTCTCTTCTCATATCCTGGCACATGACAGCAGCTCAGCAAAAGCTGAATAAATTGTAGACATAACAAATATTTACTTGATAAAATTAATTAGAATGGTGGAGCAGAAAGATTTTAAGAATTGCGCTCTCTCCTCAAGCTCTTTCTTTCATGATGTGTGGATCTGGCGCACTCTCCTAGTTTGCTCTTTCATGCCCACTGCTCTGCTTCATGACTCTGGGTGGCTGGCTCAAGCCACCACACGCATTGAGAAGGTCTAGACTTTTCTCATGCATTATGCTGGGTTGATCCCAGAAGGCCTCACCACCTGCCAACCCCCCACCACAAGCTCGTAAAAGCAGAATCAAGTATTAGAAGATGAACTAGGTTCCGGTCTCTCTATTCATCTCCATACAGCTACACAGTACTGTTGTGTTTCTGTATGAAATCACCCTCAGCCACAGGTTTCACGCTGCTGGAGCTCCTCCGCATCTCACTGTGTTCTTTTGTGTCTGTGTGGGTACTACTGGTAGGTAGAGCTTCATTCTTCATGGTCCTCGTCCACCCCTCCTGGACCTCTGTTACTGCCTTCAGAGTAACTCAGACCTCAATATCATCGACGTATGTCCCAAATAAACTGGTCCTGGCACTGGATTCTTCATAAAACTGTTCCTGATGTCTAAATGACTAATACAATTTATAAATTACTGACTAGTGAGTCAAACAGGCAGTATTTTTCCACACTTGTCAATGGTATCACCTTCTTACCAGGGGTCCCTATAATGCGGATACAGTTGTTTTACAAGTGAAATCACCTAAACTCAGTAAGAGGCTGATTCATCTGCCTATGTGAGAAGAGATTCTGCTGGATAGATTTTCTCTCTTTACACCTATGTGTGCATTCTACCTGAATTAAAACGGGAAAAGGGGGCCTCCCTGGTGGCGCAGTGGGTTAAGCAACACACTATGAAGCAAACCGCAGCCACTGCAGCAGGAGTTCGATCCCTGCCACCAGCCAGGGGATTGTCCCACATGGCGCAGCAGACCTCTCCTGCCTCACCCACTGCTCCCCTCAGCAGTGTATTTCAGTCAGTCTGTCTGTTCTATTTCCCACTCTGTCTCTGGTGAATCCTCTTACACCTCTGGCCTGTATCCCAGTTCTTGTATGCATAAATAAATCTTTAAAAATAAATAAAAAGGGAAAAACAAAACTTTACAACCCTTTATAATTAGCTCACAGGGCAACACAAAATGAGACATCATCAAAATAAAATGCAGAGTTTGCTTTCAAATTTTCATTGCAGTCAGAAAGAGTGTTTACTTTAGATGACTATCGAATACTATGGCTTTAGTCATAATAAATCTATTGACTGCCCCTTGTGAAATTAATTCTGGGGAAATTATGATGGGTTACAAGGTAGATTCTTTCCCTACTCAACAGAATTGCAGTTCTTTCGTTGACAACATTCTTGGAAAAAGCAGCACTAGTCAGAGACTAGTGAGTGACATAAGAGACACGTCAACGCACGTTTCTACTCACAGAACATTATTTCTAACACTGGCTCATTTCAAATCCAAAGAAATATGTATTTTTTAGTAACAAAAATTTATATTTCTGCTAATGTCAACCAATTCTGAAAAATAATCCATCTGGAAAAATTGTACCAACTATGAAAATGACATTTCAATATTTAGAGTGCAGTTGGCTTAAAAGGAAGCTTCTCTTTGTGGCCACATGCAGGCTGTATATTTTTCAAACAGTTCAGCCTTTCAGAACTTCTGAAATCCATTTAGTCAGGCAATTACTAGAGTCTAGTTCAATCAGAAAATAGGCCCAGGTTGCTAACGGGTACATAAGCCATTATAAGAGAAAAAAATCAATTTTAGAAGACCTTACGCAGACATCAGTGTGGGGACCTGAAGGCTCACTGCCTGAGAAAGGTCAGCTGGACAGTTCTTCTCAGAGGTCATTGAGTTTACATCTGGGATGTCCTCACTATCTTGTTTTCACATTGCAAATGTTTTTCCAATAGCAAATAGGGCTTCACATCCATACTCATCATGGTGTAGTAAACACTGCAAGTTTCAGCTCAAACTTCATTCATCTCTATCACACATTCCCATACACAATCTGGAACTCAATCTTCAGTTTCCTCATTTACAAAAAGGGCAGATAACACATACTTTTTGCAGGATTTCTGTGAACACCAGCGATAAGGTAGAGTGTGCCACTTAAAAAGCATCCAGTAATTTTTAATTATTGATACTATTACCTGGAAAATCATACCTGACTCCAGGGCCCTCTGAGTGTTGTTAGAAGTACGGCCTGCAGTGGGGACTAATCATTCAGTGGGATGGGCCACCTGCCACACAGGTCATGAAGTACTAACTACAGAGTACTGTAGAGGCCACAAAGGCAATTGTATCTCTAGTGGACAACATATGTGTATACCATGTTTTCTTCACTTGATTCTGCAAGAGGTCTCTTAGGCTTTGTCCAAATTCCTTTTTCTCTCTGTCCCTCAGACTAAAATTCAACTGCCGTCACTCTAAATATGTGAAATTGTGTTCTTATCATAAGTTTTGCTTAATTCTGAGGATTTTCATGAAAAGCATAAATGACTTACCTTTGAAAGTTTTCAGACTTTAAGCTTTCCAAGTCTTTTCTTAGTGATGTAAATTATAGTCACATCTTTTAAACAAGAAAAAGAAAATCTATCCAGAGCTTAGCTTTATAAAGACTAACCCACTGCTCATTAGCCATAAAGAACAGATCTTCTGCAAGTTTTCAGGAAAATACTTGCCAACTCTCACCTTAATTTTCCTCATTTCTCCCACTACAAGATCCAAATCTAACTGTTTACACATCTTAATAATTTTATTACTACCTTGGCAACTGTGCTCTGAGAGCAGGCGATGGTTTTTATCAATGCTTTAATTCAACAGGTTATTTACTCTTTCTTACTTTTTAGTAATTAGGTTGTCAAACAAGATTGCACCTTATCCTGTACTCTTCTATCTCCTTCCCCAAAAACTTTCATCTTGGCATTCATCAAATGCTGATTCCATGTTTTCTTATTTCTGTTATTCTCATTTGTAAGAGGGTTTCATTTGCAAACCATAAGATTTTGGTCACTCCCAATATCCCTTGAATAATTTTTTAAAAAGCATTCCCCAGATGACTATATTCACACCTGTGCGAAAATAATAAATACCTCCAGCAGAGATGAGGGGTCCTGTTTTTGTACCAACCCATTGTGTAAAGCATCCAAGCACTATGCTTGCAATTATTGAGCAGTTATAACATGTAATTGCAGGGTTATTTTGTCCTGCAAATTCTATGAGAGAATAGTAATCAGAGAAAATAGAAGAAAGCAAGAGAGGCAGGGTATGAGTTGGGGGTGGGGGTGGGAATCAAAGGAAGTACTGGAAGAACTGTATAAGAAACAAATCTGTTTTTCCTTGAAAATAGAATTTCTAAGGACTGAAAATGATTCTTTGTCCTTTAGAAAAGAAACAAGCACATTAATATTAATCAAATACTGGCCAAATCTAAAAGGAGTACTACCACAACTAACACAAATATAAGAAGAAAGAAAAGTCTAAGATATTTTTAAAGAAAGATAATTTTACATATGTATATTACCCGTTTTTAAGACTTACTTTATTTATGCATATACGAGCTTGGGTGTAGGCCGGAGCTGTGGGGGTGAGAGGATGTACCAGAGACAGAGTGGGGAATAGAACAGGCAGATTGACTGAAATACACTGCTGAGGGGAGCAGCGGGCAAGACAGGAGAGGTCTGCTGTGCCATGTGGGTAAGCTCTCTGGGTGGGGGTCAAACTTATACTGCAGTGGATGCCTATAGCTTCATAGTGCTGCAACTTAACTCTGCACCACTAGGGAGGCCATATTTTTTTATGTTTTTAAAGGAATCCTGGAAGATGATTTGTAGATATGACCCTAATATTGATAAACATATTTTATCTGATACCAAATAATTTTCTTCCTAAGTAAGGAATTTCCACAATAATTTTTCTCTCCCCATAGGGAGAGAGCCCAATTATTGCAGACATTTTTAAAGTTCCATTCTCTTAGCTCTATAAACCAATGTAAGTACTCTGGTCTTCATTAGTCGTGGGCAATATTCTACTAAGGCCTAGTAACAGCTATTTCCACCATAAATTTAGAAATTTCTATTGCAAAAAAACAATATGAGAAGGTAATGTTGTCTTCCTTTAACCTACTGGAAGAATATGTGCCACAGTGAAGGCACAATGAATATGTATGTGACTATTGAAGACACACTGTCCTCACTAGAGCAAAACAGAGCTCTTAAACATTCCATCCAAATGTGACACCATGCATGTGTATCAGAAGGTGCACATCTGGTTTTCTCCACACGAGTATTTATAGGAAGAGTATGCAGACATGCAGAGCTACCTCACTGTTGTTATATTCACTGTTTACTGGAGAAGTCTACCAGAAGTCATATTAATGTTTGGAGCTTTTACTGCCATTTAGCTCACTCAACAGAAAAGAGATTTTTACTAGACCAATTTCCATAATGAGCATTACTTACATTTTTAAAAATTAAACTTTACGTTGAAATAGTTGTAGTTTCACATGGACTTTTCAGAAATAATTTAGAAAGACCTCCTTCCCCCTACCTTTCCCTAACTTCTAATTTAGACTTTGATTTTTTTATACAGCATGGTATTCATATATCTATTCCCTCAATTACTTATTCACTCAATGATTCTTTACTATATTCCTGTAAGTCAAGCACTGATGATACAATAATATACAAAAGTCAGATGTGATGAGGAGTTTCACAACCCAACAGGTGAAACCAATAAGCATTCCAATAACCATATATGAATTAGCTATGCAGTTTTACAGTAGAAAAGGTACAGAAAATACTATTCCCAAAACAAGCAAATTTTTCATTAGTATCTAACAGAAAGGTGAGCAAAGAATTATGGAAGAGCAGAGAAAGTACCTTTGGTGTAGCAATGACCTACCTAGTAGCATCTCATCAACTCTATAGAACAGAGAGCATAGTGAGACAGCAAAATCCATAAAGAAGTTACTGCCAGTCTTAAGGAGGGTCTAATTTTTGAGACAAAGCCACTGTCCAGTGAATATGTACTTGGCTGTTCAAGAAGAGAATGTCCAGTAGAAAGAGCCCCATTGCTTACTATTTAGATGCTCTCTTGTGCAATCTGAATTTGATTAGAACATCACAAGATTTAATGACCAAGAAATGTCAAGTGTCTTAGCAATCCTAATGACTTTAGACTTTACATTCCTATAATAATATGTCTAAGGAAAAATCTAGAAATAGAAAAGAACAGTAACATATAAATGTTTTCATCTTATTGCTATGTTACATAGTAAAACTAATAACGGTGTGTCAAACAATAAACGAATTATATATTCATGAGAAACATTACTGAAGCATTTTATAGTTTTTTTCCCAAAGATTTTATAAAGGCATGGGAAGATGCTCTTGATTTAAGTCTAAGCAAAATAAGCCAAATCATACAAAAGGATAAATTGTGTATGCATATAATTCTAGCACTATTAAAAATAAAAACATTCAACTGATATGATTTATTTTTTGATAAATAAAATGAAATGAAAAGACTACTGTATATATGTAAAGAAAGCAACTCTAGAGGTGGAAGGAGTCACAACACAGGTTTTAGCTTCATCTTTGACTTGACTAGATGGTGAGAGTCAACTGACTTCCTGAAGTCTCAGTTTCCTCACTCAGACACTGGGGAAATTGCTCTGGTTCCGTAATAGAGTAGAGAATAAAGAAGAGAATCACAAGTAAGAACGCTCCCTTCAGTTAAAATGTAAAGAAAGCTTCCAAAGCATCATCAGTAACAAAATACTGCTAAGCATTGCATGGCACAAAAATAAGGAATTTTCCAAGAATCCTACCCATGGAGTGGGTTAACAATTACTTTACCTGAGTAAACATAATTTGTAAAACAAACAAACAACTAGAGAGTGAACACAAATACAATCAGTAAATAAATAGTGTACCAATACAGTCATTTTAAAGTTGCTATTTCTTCTCTGTTGGCAATATTTTGTGATTCCTCCACATATTCTCGCAACTTTTTGCCCAGTGTGGAGGCTCTATTCACAACTTAATTAATGCAGATTTCATTTTTATCATTTTTTTTTCTTTTTAAAATTTCTCTTTAGTGCACTATACAGATTCTTAAGATGTCAGGTAGAGCATCCCTTTTTTTATTAAAAAATAAAGGAGTATTTAACATTTCAGATGTTACATTCAGATGTTTCCAACTGAATGTAAAATGTCAGTTGTGCCAGAGAACCAAGGCACACTCTCCTCGCTTAGTGGGCCAATAAACAGGTTTAAAGAATGTGACTACATGTATTTCTAAGCCATAGAAGTTCCCTATCTGTTCCTACCTTTTCTTGGTGCGATGACTATCAGCTTGGCTAACAGCTGTACCACTTCTGCTTGCAGTTCAACCAGTCTCAACAGCAATGTAAAGAGCCTCTGGAAGCACATCTGAGATCTGTTTTTCTTTTTTCTCAATTGTTACCATTTTACCAAGCATTTATATAGATGCATAATTTCAGGCGTAGAATTTCACACCTCCATATCCTTCACTCACCTTCCACTAAACCTGTGCTGCCAATATATGATCCCACTGTCCCTATTCCCTCTTCTCCCCCACCCCAAATCCCTGATAACCACTACATGTTTTACAGAGTGGAAGCGCTAATCTGTGGCTAGGGAATCAGGGCATCCTAGACAAACACATGATGATCCTCACTGGGTAATCCGGAACCAGCACTCTTTAGCCTGGAGAAATGAATCAGCTTCATTTCTAGTCTCCAACATGACAATGATTAAACAGCTAGAAGAAGCTGATGATAGATAAAACAGATGGAGATGCTCATAAGAACAGCGAGGAAGAGAAGCACAGGACTTGATGGTCTCCAGATCTGCAAGAAACTGAGTAAATCATTAGCTTCTTTGGGCCTCTAGTCCTTTATCTGAAAACAGGAAATTATACATTTCAAAAGATTGTCTTCTGGATACATGAGATATGGAATACAAAAGCACTTTGTTAATTTACATGCACTAATTAAATAACAAGATGTTAGATGGAGCCAGGAAAAGATGATTAATTTAGGATCAGAAGAGTCTATGCCTAATTGGTCCTTTATAAAATAATGAATTTGGGGGGTTCTTACTGTGGTAGGTTGAAAATGATCACAAATATTTGTGCAGATTCTTCAGTCAAGAGATAGAATCTATTTTCTCTACTCCTGGATTCTGCACTGGTCTAGTGACTTGCTTTGACCTTCAGAACATAGTGGAGGAGACGACACCCTGGAGCTTCTGAGTCTAGGTTGTGTTACAGGGCAGGGAGAGGGGCACCCCAGAACCCTCAAACCTGCCCTCTCTGAATGGGTTCTGCCATCCGCCACATTAAGACAACCATATAATACCTTTAATGGAAAGGAACTTTAATACAATTAGGGTACAATACAGAAAGGACAAAGAATACAGTTACTAAGCATCCAAAGTTACCCATCTCCCCGAGGGCAAATAGGATTGGCCCAAAGTAAGGCCCAAAAGCCTGCTACATGTCCAAAGGACCTTTCAGTAGAGACTCATAGAAAAGGATCAGAAAGAGTCAGACAAATCTGGGAGGAAAAGAGCAAATCAAAATCAAGATAAAAGCTGCCATTGTTAACCTCCCCGCGGGTCTCTCACCCACATCTGTTCCAACCAGTCCAAGACCAAAAAGCAAGCGCAGTTTCTTCACAAGTCCCTCTGCTCCACGTGCCTCCTCCAGGTCTCCTTGCTGCTCTCCATCCTGCTTCCTCCTTCCTTCCTCCCTTCCTTCTGTCCTCTCTGCAGAATCTTCTTTTCCTGCTCAGCTCCACCCACTTAGGGCAGAACCAGGATTCTGGAATTTCCCCCTTTCCTAGGGACCACCCTGTTACATAAGGAGTCCCTGTTGTGGTTCTGCTGGACTTAAATGGCCTGCTCAACCACCATTTTCATTAAGTGCAGTTCTGTCCTCCAATACAAGATCACAACAACCCAGTCAATCAGCTCTCTGACTTAAAAGGATGTAGGATACCAGACCCTGCAATGTTCCTTTCAAATTAAACAGGGGCTGCTGCTTGATGGCCCCGGGACAATGTGCATACATTAGGAGGAATGACCTGGAATGGCCAGAGGCCACTGACCTTGCATCTCAGAGACTTTGCATCTCAGAGACTGATCAGCAGGTTGCCTTGTTGGTAAGCCTGGAACCAAGGCTGAGGACCTGGGGTATGATTTCCATTACAACAACAGCATCATCAAGCAGACAAAAAATACCTGGTCAGCAGATTCATCTCCCCAGGAAGCCCTAGATATAGCAGTACATTTTCAGTTTCACCCACCCTTTTTCTCCTTGTTCTCCTACCCCATGCAATCGATGCTGTGTGCTGTATGATTATTCTCTCACTGGGGAGCACATACTATAGTGTACAGAATAACAACAATGATGAGATCAGATGAAACATCTGTAAAGTGTTTTCTGTCTAGGAGGGCCTCTGTATACAACAAACTGTCAAGTGCACTAAAAACCACCTAATGAAGCATGTCATTTTAGGTTCCCTATTTTATAGATGAGGAAAGAAAATCTTATAAAGAGACAACATCAGCAAACATGAGAGGGAGGATTGGATGCACGTAGCATGTGGGAAGTCTTCCAAGATGCTCTGCAGCCCTACAAAGAGCCATGATGAGCGGAGCAGCTAAAGTGTGAGGGAGGCAACCATCAAAAGGAAATCAGGGAAGGACAGGACACTTCTTCCCAGAATAATCAAAGAAGCTTTTAAGACAGAAGCAGCAACTGGTCCCTGGAGGATAAATGAGATTTCAGAAGGTAGGGATGAAGCAGGGTAATTAGTCACAGTTTGGGGACACGGGCAGACACAGACTGTGGCTTAGCGCATATGACAAACAGCAGGTCCACAGTGCCACGGCTGGAGGCAGGCCAGAGTGGAAAGAGAAGTGGAGAGGAGGACACTTGAGTACTGCCTGGCAGCTAGCACTCTCCTGACAGCAACAGGAATCGTGCAAAAGCAGAAGACGACACTCTGAGTGGAATGACCCAGCAGATGCCAGATGGCAGACGGGGAAAGTGAAGGAGGGCGATAATGAGGGTACCTGCCGAGGAACACACACACTGTCGGAAGACAGAGAGAGTGGGAAGGCACCAGCAACAGGTCAGCGAGTTGACTGGCTGGAGAGGTGGGACTCGCGGTGACTGGAACCTGCAATGTTACCAATCAAGATAGAAGATACGGGTGGAGGAGCAGGACTGGTGGAGAAGCAAACAAGGCTCCAGACCTCAGTGTTGGTCAGGGCAGGGAGCTGTCCTCCAAAGCTGGGTCACAGGGATGAGGCCGTCCTGGCCAGCATGGGCAGTGCACTTCAGGAAGGGGATAGCTGAAGCTGGGAGTGGGACCGGATGCCCAGTTAAATGCTGTCCTGGAGCTGAGATCTCCTGTCTCTGGTACTTAATCCTGAAGTGACAGAACTCCCCAGAGTTCTGAAAACAAACCCATTTATTTATTTGCTTACTGGTAGAGTCAGAAAAATTCACGTGGCTACAAAACCTAACACAAGAATCTTGTGGGTTTCTTCTTTTCCCATTTAGAGTAAAAAAGTCAAACATTTTGGCGCAGAAATGTTCCTGGGCATCATGGCGGCCCCAGGTGCCACTGAAATTCCAACAAAGAAGTATAAACACCCGGATACTTTTCTAAAACCCTCAAAATTTGAATTCCAATTTTAAGTAAGACACTTTGGAAAGGCATTTATTTCCTAAAAACAGCAAGCTGAGCAATAACCCCACAAGCTAATGATTATGGAGGGTTTACTCTCTGCCCACACTACTATTGGTTTTAATTTTCACAGCAATTGCTTCAAGTGGGACCTATGATTACCTTTATTGTACAGATAAAGAGCTGAGGGTCGGGCACCTTAGTGTTAAGCGGGACGGCTGGTTTTTCACCCAGGCAGGTTGACTCCTTGGCTATGCTACCACTACAGCACACTGCCTATTTGGGAAACTATTTGGAGATGAGTTGACCCAATCCTGTATCAGATTAGTGAACATGACGGAACAAAAACTTCTGACCGCCTTGCTACAAATGACCCAGCAGCATAATTCACTCAGGTTCTCCTTTCCATTCTGGCAAAGCAGACAGAACAGTATTAGAGGACCTCCCAGCAAAGGCTTCTGTGTGAGTCCTCTCAGGGAGAGTTTTCCATAGCTTTTCTTGCCAGATAAAGCAGCTGCCTTTGCTTTATCAGCAAAGCAGAGCTGATAAGAGCACAGCCCCTGAGACAGGCTACTTAGGCTTTTCACTGCATAGCTGCATGGTCTGGTCAAGCTGAATAAAACCTCTCTGTGCCACAGTTATCCCTTCTGTAAATTAGATTAATTACAGACTGTAGGAAAGTCACTGAGTGGTTTAAGTGAAATCATTCTTACAAAGTTTTTGTCAGCGTGCCAGACGGAAAGCTTCAATAAGCCTTGAATATTTTTAATTGGCAAGGCTGACCTAGGACAAGGACTTTGGTAGAAGTTTCTGATAACCAGACAGTTTTGTGTATTTCTCTGAAGCTAGGGTTATTGGTCAAGTGCCATCTTTATCTCTTCTGGCTTCATGAGGTTCAAGGACATCAGTTCAATTTAATAATCATTTTCAAATCCATTGGCGAAAGACAGATTGGCTTGGCTCTACCTGTAAATGGTAGAGCCCTGACTTTGGAGGATGCTTTTTGTTTGGCTTTTCTCCAGTGTTTCCTCTGGCTGGGCAGTCGGTTGGATGTCTCTGCATCCACACTGGTATTCTGGATTGTCCCCTTAGAGTGAGCCAAGTAAGTCTGGCTGAGGCACCAGGACTAAGCCTGGTGTGTGGCATCCCTTTCCAACTGGACAACTGTAATGCTGCTGGACAGGGGAAGAGAATTACATTCTTGTCCAGTCTTATTCCTGAGGTCCATTTTGCAAATCAGAAAAGATTGGATTTTGTCCAAATCCTATTCAAGTATTGAAGTGTTCACCACACGTTTTGCACAGTGAGTGTCCCATGGTGCACGATGGGGCCAACAGCCACAAAGTGAGGCTGACCCTCAAGCACTGTGCTCGCAGCCCTGGGCCACCACGGGGAGGCACTGTGCAGGTAGGCCTGTGTAGGCGGTGCCCTCTTCCCTGGACAGAGGAAGTTATTCCAGCTCAGGGAAAATCAACCATCTCTCACTCAGTTTTCCTTGTTTGACTCCTCACTTATCTTCCAGTCAGCAGTATAACTACGTTCTGCGTGATGCCTGCCTTGATTCTGACATGAAGAAAGAAAATAGAAAAATCCAGCAAATACTTAATGGGATGCTTGTCAAAGTACAACCAGGACTTATTCATGCAGCAGAGCAGCTGATAATTGCCTTTATTATTCTAGGCTAGATTGAGGTCATTGTCTGATGAAATTGAACAATTTAGGAAATGAGAAAAAATGAGCACAACATTTAAGTTTATTTAGACACAACTTCTATGTTTTATTTTACTTTCTTATCAACTTTTGGCTTTTAGTAAGAGGAAACAGGGAAGAAAAGAGGAGGAGGAAAAGGGTCTGGTGAACAGCGGAGCATGCATTGAGCAAAACCACCCTTGACACATTACTTTTCCTAATGTGGTGGGGAAAAGATATAAATGTAAATAATTTTGAATCAGTACAAATACACATTATTTAATTCCTGAAATCTAGCCCAGTGGCAGTTTTATGACATTGCCATTCCAGTATTACATATTGCACTGCTAATACTAGACTATCGATTTTTGCTATTAAAAAAAAGAAAGAAAAGGAAGAAGGGAGGAGAGGTGAGTGGGGGAAGGTGGAGAAGGGAGAGTGCTGCATGGCTCACAGCCCTTCCTATAATGAGTAAGCCTCAGTTAACTGAGCTAATCATATTAAGTCCTCTCTACCTTTATCATTTTGACTAAAGTCATTCTTAATTCTAGCATCCCTTTCCTCTCCCCCATTCCTACTCAAGTCTTGTCAATTCTACCTCCAATATCTCAAGTTTTAAAAAAAAAGACGGTGAGGCAGGAGGCATGGCTGGCTCCCCTTTGAGTCCTTCACCACAGAGGACAGAGCCCACCACACCGGACAGTGACTAATGTCCATGTTTTCTGTTGAATACCTTTTCTGGGGGGAAGGCCAACATACCTTTAGCCACATTGTCTGCATTTGGAGGATCTGTCAGGTACGTCCTCTGAGAGGCTTTTCCAGCACCTGTTTGGGAACCCCCTCTCTGGTCCTCAGTCAGAATTTACCATGGTGCTCAGGGAGGCTGTACTCCTCAGAACTGCTGCTGGTGGCCAAGAAGTGCTGTTTGCTCAGCTCTGAGCCCTTCAGCTATTGCTGTTATCAGAACTCTGGCAAACGCAAAGGCCATGACCCAAGTTGAACATTCTTAAGAGGGAGAAAAGAAATTATTTGCTCAGGTAACTGAGAGGTCTGAGGAATGGTAAAAGGGAAACCTCAGCTTTGTTTGAATTTCAATGTTAAGTTGAAATCAGTTGCCCTCTGAGCCTGTGTCCTTGTTTCTGTCTCTCTCTGGCTCTTTTTGTCCAGTTTTCTCTAAGTGAGCTCTCTCCAACTAAATGGCCACTAGCAACTCCAGTGATGGAGAAAGATAAAGCCTTGCCATTTATGGCAGCTTGGATGGAGCCAGAGGGGATAATGCTGAGTGAAGTTATGTCAGAAGGAGAGAGACAAATATACCAAGATGGCATCGCTGGTAAAATACCAGGATGGTGTCACTTATACATGGAATACAGAGAAAACCAGCAAATGGTAAATAAAGGCAAACTTAGAATTAACCCTAGAAAGGTGATGAGTGAATGGAGCTACCAGAGGCGAGAGGGACTGGTGGGGCCAAGGTTGGGAGGGAGCACAACTAACTATGGTGATGGACCCTGGGTGTCTTGGTGGTGGGTGCCCTTTGGTAACAACACCTGAGGGGGAAACCCTATACTTTACTCTTTAATTCATCACTGCACCTGCAGATATTTGTTCTTGTGCCCATTCCTAGGGTGGGGGAGGGGGGGAGGGTTAGTCCTAAAGAACCACAAAGACGGAAAATGCGGATGGAGTAACTCCTGGGGTGGATGAGGAACCCTGAACAATGCACCAGAGGCTGTCTCCTACGAAGCCTGCTGTGGCATTGTGTTAACAAATAGGGGCCTACAGGGCTCGGGTTAGCTGCATTCCCATCCATTCTGGAGCTGAATACACCTGACACAGTGACCTTCCCCAGACAGCCCTAGAAAGGTAGGAGAACCTTCTTGGAAAGACATACTTGCCCCCAAACAACTAATGACAGGCATGTGTTTTGAGTCTTCAGTGGACATAGGGTATGCTGTGAGACTCCCTTCAGTGCGAAGGCTCAGTCTCCAAGTGTCAGGGATACCGCCTGCCTGGCTACTCCCAGCTGAGACTGGGAACTGAATATGGTCACGCAGAGCTGCCTCACCTAGGGTTAAGGCACCATTTAGGCGTGACCTATATTCAATGACAGAATTGAAAATGTCTGGCCTTCTTGCCCAAACTCAGGACACTGTGGAGCACCCCCATCCTCCTCCATAATTCCATCCATCACCACCCAGAACTCACTGTGAGGCCTACTCAAATCTTTATTACGACTACTTTGCTACTTCTCTTCTCCCTCTGCCCTTCTGTTTCTCTGGCCCTGCCCTGTACCCGCAGGGGCTGCTTCCAAGAGCACGCCCCAACAATTGTCTTGAAGTCTGAGAGTCTCTTTATGAGAAAATAATCTAAGACAGTTTATGTAGCACCTAAAAACTTAAAATTCTATTATTTACCCACCATTTAAGGATGCTTTTGTAGTAAGTAATCAAGATTTGTAATCCGACAATCCCAGTTTCAAATTTTCCCTTACTAGCTGTATTTACCGAGTCACTTAACCATTTATGTTTTCATAACCAAGTCACTTAACTATCTCCAAGAAAGGTTAGAAGTTTTAAGCGAAATCTTTATGTGTAAAGTGTCCAGCATAGGGTCTGGCCTTCAGACTATTGTTACATTATGAGCCTTTGGTATGGCTAAAATAACATAACTTCAATACAGACATGATGATGTGCCAACGGTCAGTACCTCATGCTGGCAAAGGGCCAGTGGCCAGGCCATCGCTCAGACTATGAGCATCAGCAACTTCAGTTCTCTTTCTGGAGGGTAATTAGATGACACGTATCAAACGTCAGTAAAGTGCTCATGCCCTGTGACCAATGGAGTCTAGTTAAAGGCATTTTCTCTCTGGAAATCATTATAGCTATGACCTTAAATTGATGGACCGAGGTATTTATACCATTATAAAACACTGGAGCCAAAAATCTGGGAATTACCTAATGTCAAATAAGATAACTATTTCAGGGCCTCCCTGGTGGTGTAAGGGGTTGAGCAGCGCTGTGCTATGGGACTTCCACAGCCACTGCAGCGCGAGTTTGATCCCCGGCCAGGGAGGTGTCCCACATGGCACAGCAGACCTCTCCTGCCTCACCAGCTGCTCCCCTCAGCAGTGTATTTCAGTCCATCTGCCTATTCTGCCCCCCACTCTGTCTCTGGTGAATCCTTCATGCCCCCTACCCCACGCCTCTGGCCTGTACCCCAGGTCTTGTATGCATAAATTAAACAAATCTTTCAAAAAAGAGAGAACTACTTCAATCAGGTATAATAAATCCTCATGATCAAATCAAATGCAGACACACAAAAAAATGCTCACAAGGGGCCTGTCCGAGGCTAGTGATTGCCCAAGCTCCTAAAACTTTAAGAGCATTTTAGGAATGCCACTTAATAAGGCTCACACAGTATCTAAGACAAACAAAATATGAATATAGCATAAGTTAGTTCCAAGAAATTCTTACCAACCATAATTAATTCAGAGAAGCAATCACCAGAGCTAATGCTGCCTATTGTAAGATTCATAACACACTCCCTCTTGGTAATAGGCTACATTCACATACTCACCAGGACCAGAAGTTGATTGCTAAATATGTCTTCAGTAACTCAGAGGGCATTTATTTTTATGTACTTTCTTTCTGATGGCCATTTTTTCTGAATCTAAGATCTGTAGCAGGACAATAAGAACAATGATTTGAAATAAAAAATTTCCTAGAAAATCTAGGGCACAGGTCCCCATGCCCATGGACATGGAGGCCAGACAAGTTAAAGTTGCAGCTATGGGCATCACTGAAAGTCCCTTCCTAGATCTGCTCCATGACAGGACTCTCTTTCTTTGCTTTTTCTCCCTTGTTATTCTTACTTTCAAGCCCTTCTAGACTATCTGCTTTTTTTCCCTTTCCTATTACACAGCTGCTCCTGGGCATGGATTTTCTCTGCCAGCAGCTTCTGAGATCACGGAAAGCATAAGTCTATGAAGATGTGCAGAGAAGCTGAGATGAGCCCTGGGCATAGTTAGCAGCCAGATCAAGTTCCATTCTCCACTCCTTGCAGCGACCACAGAGCTCCCCATGTATAGTACCCCTGCCTCTTCTGTATGTGGAAATGAAAAGCTGAGCAATACTGTTCATGGTCACCCCTAACTCATTCTGATGCCCCGTGGCTAGACCCTAACAGTACTCTACATATGTCATTCTGCACCAATCTTTCTATTTTTAACAATTAGAGCTTTACTTTTATTCTGTTGAAAAAAAAGATATTTACTAACACTTTTCATAATGACAAATCTTTAAGATTTATTTATTTACGTGTACAAGAGCTGTGGTGCAGGCCAGAGGCGTGGGAGGTGAGAGGATTCACCAGAGACAGAGTGAGGGCAGAGCAGGCGGATCTACTGAAACACACTGCTGAGGGGAGCACTGGGCTAGACAGGAGAGGTCTGCTGTGCCATATGGGTCACTTCCCTGGCCAGGGATCGAACTTGTGCTGCAGTTGCAGCCGACAGCTTCATAGTGCTGCAACTTAACCCCTTGCGCCACCAGTGAGACCCCAAATATTTTTTATATATATATAATTTTTTAAAAGATTTTATTTATTTATGCATACAAGAGCTGGGATACAGGCCAGAGTCCAGGGAGGTGAGAAGATTCATCAGAGACAGAGCCAGGAACAGAACAGGAAGGAAGACTGACTGAAACACACTGCTGAGGGGAGCAGTGGGCAAGGCAGGAGGGGTCTGCTGGCCATGTGGGTCCTCTCCTTGGCCGGTGGCAGGGATCAAACTCGTGCTGCAGTGGCTGCAATTTGCTTCACAGTGCGTTGTTTAACCCACTGTGCCACCAGGGAAGCCCCAAATCCTTTTTTTAAATGGAGGTACTGCTGAAAGGACTGTCTGTAGCTAAATCAAATAGAAGAACATGCACAAAGATCTAAATGCACATGCATCTTATGGAAGTCATGAAATGATTGTAACATTTGATTGAAAAAATATATATAGAAGATCTGCACCAATCTTGACATTGCAATTAAGCCATCCAAGAGCATCCATAATTAACAAACTCATGGGTCACTTCTGTTATTTCCTTGGCTAGTGAATACCCCTGGGCGCAGAGTAGGGGTGGTAATGTGAGATAGGCAAGGAAAAAATTTGACCCTCAAGTTATTCATAAAGACTCCTATCAAGCTGATTGAGAAACGAATTAAGACAGAGCATACTGGAAAGCAGAGGAGTCACAGGCCTAAGGCTCTCACTTTCTCCACTAGAGTAGAACCAGGGCAACAAGAGACTAATGCATGCTGAAATAAGTTGGGACTGGCCAATTTTATCAGCAGTGTTTCTTGGCTTGACAGAATCTGGGGGGAGGAAGGCTGCTTAAATCAAGTTGTGAGTCTTTAATCCTGCTGTCATTTTTGCTGTGATTAAAATACCAAAGGGCGACATCACATGTAATTTTTTTTCCAGGGCAGACAGAAATATCTTAATAAAAACAGATAACCATGCATGTTGAGTCTGGGATGAGGTCAAGATTAAATCAATGGAGGAAAAGACCATGGGGACTGTAGGGGATTGGATTTTATGTGAAAATGACATTGAATATTAAATCTGCATAGGTCTAAGAACCAAACAGACTTGCATATGCTGTATTGGAGTCAAAACGCAGGTAGAATATGGAAATATGTGTAAAGATGAAAAAGCTCAGTAAATAAGTTAGTCATTTTTGCAATTAGGTTGAAATAAAAATTAGAGGCTTTTATCTGAGTTTTTTATCATTGATTTTAAAAATCTAAGTTGTAAATTTTGTTCTTTTTTTTTTTTTAAAGATTTATTTATTTATGCATACAAGCACTGGGGCACAGGCCAGAGGTGTGGGGGGGTGAGAGGATTCACCACAGAGAGCGGGAAGCAGAACAGGCAGATCAACAGAAGCACACTGCTGAGGGGAGCAGCGGGCACAGCAGGAGAGGTCCGCCACACCATGTGGGTCCCCTCCCCTGGCCGGCAGCAGGGATCGAACTCGTGCTGCAGTGGCCGCGATCTGCTTCGTAGTGCGCCGCTTAACCCACTGCGCCACCAGGGGAGGCCCCTAAGTTGTAAATTTTGAGAAATAACTTTTTCCAAAAAATGCCACACTGCCATTTGCATTTACTTTCCTTATGTATCTTATTTGCAATGCAGCTGCAGTGACAGGATGTTAACACAATTCCGGAAGCAATTGGTACTGCAATAGGCAGACTTTCCAGTTGGCCTTCTCCAGGTTTACCTAATAGTATCCTTGATTGTCTGAAATGAGAAAATGCAGTCTTCTCTTCCATGCTGTAGATCCTGCGTAAGTAACACTTACAGGAGGAACAATGTAGTCTCACCTCTGACAAAGAAAAGTCTAACTGAACCCTTTTACCCTACTGTTCTTAGGAACGTGAGTGTTTAAACACCCACCCCCAACTGCCACTCTTCACAAGAACAACGGTCTCATTTTTTCTGCATTAAATTGGTGCACATCCCTCTCTCTAGCTGGCAGGTCTCCTCCAGCTCCCCTACGTACACCACTGCTACTGCTGCTGCTGCTCTCAGCTGGAATTGTTTCTCCCCTCTACCTATCATGGTAAGCATTCATATGCCCCAAGGACTGGACACTTCCCATGTTTTATCTGATGCAAACTTTGCAACCTATCATATAAGATTATTATTCCCATTTTAGAGATAAGGAAATTGAGAGGATCAAAATGATTCAGAAACTGCCACACCTTACAAGATATGGAACTAGGATTTGAGCCCAGGCCTGTAGCATTCCAGAACCTAAGCACTTAACTATGGCTTCTCCATCTCTCCCACTCTGGCTCAATTTCCATGGTCCAACTCAAGCCTTCTTTCTGTGGTATAAGCTGGTCAGCCCTGTCCACATTAGTCCTGCCTATTCTACTGGACTACATTAGAGTTGAGCACCAAATTATTATCTGAACATTTTGGATATATTTCATTTTGTCTCTCAACAGAATTTTCAATTTCTCAAGGGAAAAGTAAATTACTGTCTCTCCTATTCTCTTCCTCTCCCCCCTCAAGAAGAAGAAATAATAATTAGATTGGATTGGTGCCCAAGGCTCTTAATGGGTCACATTCATAGTGTGTGGGTCAGTGTAAACTTCCGCACTTCCTTCTTTTATCCCTCCCTTTCTCCTCACAGCTCAATGCCTACGGGGAGGGCAAAGCCCATGCTAACATGGGAGGACACTAAGCCATCTTTCTTCACTAAGCTTCTTTCTTCAAATACATGGGCTGGCTTACTCTTTCACTCTTACCTCCAGACCCATGTGTCTGTCTAGAAGGTAGGTAGTTTCTGGAATTTAGGTTTGAGCTAAAAATTTTGAAGAATCAGTTAGGCCATAAGGTTAAGTTGTAAAGTTGCACGTTCAAGCCTAGCCTACTAGAAAGTTCTTCACCAACTTTGAGCCAGTAGGAAAAAATAATATATATTAATATGGTATATTACTACACTTTGCTGTTGTTTTCTTAACCACCTAGCCAAAAAACACTTAACTGTGGGAGAAGTTTCATGATCTCTCCCACATCCATCTCCTAGGCTCTTAGTTGTTTATTCCCTCTCAATTCAGAGGAGGTTTAATGGAAGTCAACTAAAGTTGACTTTTGTGAAAATTTGTAGTGCATGTTTGTGGGCATGAATTCTGTGAAAGTGACAGTTAACGAAATACTATTAAGAATGAGCTTTTGTGTTAGTCTGGGTCTTCCATGAAGTCTTCCTTAAGGACTCATCCAGGGATGAGTAGGGACTTTATTAGGAACATGCCCATATTAAAGGGAATAGAAAAGAAGTCAGGGCTGGGTGAGGCTCCCAGATGGTGATACAAACTGGACCCCAGGTGAGAAAAAGAAGAGAAGGTTGGTAGAAGTGGGTTAGGCTGCCATGAAGTCACAAGGGAGAGCTCTTAATCCAGAGATGCCTATCAATAGCAGAGAGTTGCTCATAGGAAGCAAAATCAAGACATTTTTCAAAAAACCAGCATCCAGGGCCTTCAATTTATGCTCTATTAAAGTAAGAGGACAGTAAAACACAGTTTCTAGTCATCACAACTTCCCCCTTTGTCAATAATTGTTGCCTACTCTGACCTTGCACTGCAAGACCACTTTCTTCCTTATGCTTCTGTTTCAAGCATCAGGAGGAAACACATCACTGATACCAGGAGTACTTTGAAAGAAAAACAAAACTTAGTTTACTCAGGAAGCGTTCAAGCTGAGCACATGCAGACTGCATAATGCCTACTTCCCTCGACGTTTTAGGAAAACTGCAGGGTGATTACTGTGCCATCTTCTAATGTTTCATACTCCAAACAAATTAGGTTCTCATATTCCCATTTCTGACATTTAGTAGCTTTTATAACTGGAAAAGTATGAGCCAGGCCCAGCACTCAAGGGCAGAATCATATCTCAGGCCTCGATTCTGCAGAGGACGATGTTTGCAGTCCTGCTGACCCTACTCTGTCACTGCGCGTTTCAAGTTACAAACATGAGGTTGTGATCTACGCAACACGCTCACGGGAAACACGCTCCATGAGCTCCGGCATTGTGCCTTGCGAGAGCAGGCAACAGTTTGCTAACTTAGCTAACAACGCATAACACCTTCCAGAAGTATAATATCATATACTGTTGTTGAGAATGCAGATTGGTTCAGCCCCCACAGAAAACAATATACAGAGATTGTACAGGCTCCTCAAGATATTAAAAATAGATGCACCATATGATCCAGCAGTTGCATACTTGCTATATACCCAAAAAATGCAAAAACATTAATTTCAAGGGATGTATGGAGTCCTGTGTTCACTGCAGCACTCCTTACAACCACCAAGTTGTGGAAACAACCTAAGGGCCCAATGACACATGAGTGGATGGATTCATAAGAGGGGCTACATATACACTTGAAATACTACTCAGCTGTTTTTAAAAAAGATGAATTCTTCCCATTTGAGGCATCATGGATGAATCTGGAGGAGATTATGCTAAGTGAAAAAAGCAAGAGGGAGAAAGACACATAATAGATGATTTTAGTCATATGTGGGATATAGAGAACCAAACAAAGGAATTGACGAACCAACCAAAACAAACCCTAGAAATCTGACTTCAGAAATGAGGCTTGTTAGAGGAGGCCAGCAAAAGGTGGGAACAAAGAAGAACCAATGGTTTATGGTCAAAGTATGTGGAAGTTCTAGCGGTGGGTATGGTGTGGTGATACACAGTTGAAGAGGTGTGAACCTGTTTCCCTAGGAATATACAGTGTTGTGAGCCAATGTTGCTCCAATTTAAGCTTCCACACATTTGTGAAAAGAAAAAAAAACATAGACATAGATCATCTATAGCAGAGCCTCTCAGCTGCTTAACAGTCACTTGTACCACAAATGAATTATGAGACACTGACTCCTTTAGATTTCTGTGGAGCAGATGCTGCTGAAGATCCCAAGGCCCCTTCCCTCACAATCAATACTATCCCTTTACAGAAAATCATAATCAATATTATCCTTTTGCAGGAGTTTAATTAGTGCCATTTATCTATTATGTTAAAAAAAAGTTTAAAAAATGAGGAAGATAAATCTATATTAGCAACTTACATCATCCATCTGAATCAAGAATCATTTGATTCTTTCTCTACCAAAGTAGTAGAGAAACCAAGTCAAACTTGAATAGTAAGGAAATACATTGACCTGTAGAATGAAATACTCAATTTTTAATGGTTAAAGTTTAATACATACCTCTCAACTCTCATCTTTGTCCTCACTGTGTGAGCTGATTTTGTTCTCAGGTTTCCTTCCCCATAGTACCAACATAATTCTAGCAGTTCAATCTTCACATCTCCAACATCTAGATCCAGAAAAAGAAAGACGACCATCACTTCCTTTGGCTGGTTTTTCAGGGTGAGGAAATTTCTTTCTCAAAGACCCTGGTGCACTTCTTATTAGAGTGAACTGAATCACATGATTCTTCCTGAACCAATCAGTCTGGCCAAGTATACATGACCCCCTCATTTTATATCCTGACGATGCAGAATACCTATTATTATGCAGCCCGTGTAAGTGGAGTACCATGGTAGTACCTATTTCAGCCCATCCTGGGCAATGATAACCATACAGTTTTCGGTCTGGCATGATAATTTTTTGTCTAATACTTAGTCACTAAAATTGTGTATATTAAAGCTTTCAAAATTTTGGTGTTACTACCTAATTATATTGTGTGATAATAGAAATACACATACTTATTTTAACAATACCAAGTTTGATAGAAGAGGGAAAGTGAATGGTGTTAGAGGATAAGATATACAAGAACAGAGAGTGTAGTTTGCTACTTTTTTCACTGCAAAAGAGAATTCACTGAGAAATGGTGAGAAATGAAAAATAAGAGTTCATGAATTTATAAAGAACCTTAAGTCCAAAGCGAGGAATTCTGGTAAAATTTCATAGAAACATGGGATCCTTTTTGAGCTTTTCATTATAAAAAGATGTAGTAATTGTCCTAATAATATTGAATTGATGGGTGTAAATAGCATTCATTGGAATGGGAGGTCTCTGCTAAAATAACAAAGGGCTGTAAGTAGCAAGAATAAAGTAAGAAGGAAAATCATACGAAGGGAACATTTTAAAGGAAAAATTGCCTAGAGTGGACGTCAGATAAAAAGCATGAAAAGAAGGAGTAGTCTAGAATGAGTCCATGATTAAAACAGGCTCTCCAATGCAAGACCCACTTAGCCTATTTAAACTCAGGATGTGTGTGTGCATACATGTGTGCACATGCGTGTGTATTGGTGTGCACACATGCATTGATTGTATACTCTGATTCATATTTTTGGCTATTTCAGACTCAAGTTCGCTTTTCAGCAGATCCATTAGTTTTTCCTAAGACATCACTGCTCTAAAAGTAATGCATGGCAATGACCTTGAAAGGACAATGTCCTCAACAAATAAGTTGTTTCCCCAACTCAGTCCTGAAAGTCAACCCCCAAAATCTACCTTGAATCTCCTTCCTCCTTCAAGACCAGGGCTATCCACCCCCTTTCAGACAAAGAATCTACTCTGCTTCTGCCCTGTCCACACCACAACACACTTAGGGGTCTTTTGTGTAGAGGACTCATTGTCCTGTTTTGAAATGTGATATCTTCTTGATGCCTACTGGGCATCTTTTCAGAAGAGGGGAACGAAAGGAGCAGGTGCTATAGAGAAGCTGGTCTGGGATCAGTCATCCTCGGTACAGAATTGCATTGGCGGCCTTCCTGCTCGCTCACCACAGAATACAACGGTTTCCACTCTGTATTCTGGATTCTCTGACTGTTCCTCTGTGTTGCTGACTGTCAACCATCAAGGTCCTCTGGGAGCAGCTACATCCCACAGTGCTAATGAACAGAGGCCCAACTGGCAGATGCAATTGCTCTTGTAGCTACGGGCCCTGGAGGCAGGAGTGTGCCAGGTGGAATGCCTGGAACAAGGGCCGAGGAGCACTGGGGCTCTCTGGCCAGGTATGGGAAGCTCAGTGTTGCAACTGTTTTGACTCTGAGGTACCAGAAAGGTAAAACTGTCAGAGTGACTGGGAGCCAATCTCTTGACATCTGCCTGATACCACTTAGTCAAAACTGAGTCCTGGCTTATAAAAATTTGATTCTCCTTTTCTTAGACAATTTCCTGAGGTTAGACATTACTGGAAAAAATAGACATACAGATGATTACGTATAAGTTTCTGTTTCCTAATCTTCCTCACTGCCAGGATAGGAAATTCCGGGCATTGATAACAAACAGTGGTGGCCCTCCCTGGTGGCACAGTGGGTTAAGCAACGCACTATGAAGCAAACTGCAGCCACTGCAACTAGAGTTCGATCCCTGCTGCTGGCTGGGGAGGGAACCCACATGGTGCAGCAGACCTCTCCTGCCTCACCCGCTGCCCCCCTCAGCAGTGTGTTTCGGTTGATCTGCCTATTCTGCTCCCCACTCTGTCTGGTGGCTTCTCTCACCCCCCACACCTCTGGCCTGTACCTCAGCTCTTGTGTGCATAAATAAATAAATCTTAAAAAAAAAATAACAAACAGTGGTGGCGGCAGTGGTGGTAGAAGTACTGATATAATAGCAACTCTTATTCCCAGGCTTCCTATATGCCAAACAACAAACTAGACAGCATCAGTGTATTAGTGCACATATTTAGGATGGCGGTTAATTTAACTTAATAACCCTATGAATTATGTACTATTTTCACCCCCATTTTACACATGAGTAAACAGAATTTAAAATGTTAAGTGCTTTGCCTCACGTAACAGCAAATAAGTGGCACAACCAAGATCTGATCTCAGGTTGCCAGGGCTCAGAGCAAGAGCACTTGCTGATCACATGCCCCAGCACGTGCAGGAATTAAGTCCATGGCATTTACTTCATTTTTGCAATGGACAGATGGACAGATTTTATGCATTTAAATATATTTTAATATAATGAAATGCCTTCTTCCCTCTCTTAAAAGTGAAAAGGAAAATGGTCATATGTTGTTGGTGAGAGGGTATATTGGGACAATCACTTTGGAAAACTGATGGCATTATTTACTAAATAATGACATTTTTGCCACCTGGCCAAGGAGCCAAGTGCTTGGCTGCCCTCACTCCAGGCATTCCATCTGCAAGCTCCTGCCTCCAGGGCCTACATTCCATACCCCCAAAATTCTGCTTCTAGGTATATATGCACATGTGCAGCAAAAGAAATGTACAAAAAACCTCACAACAGCATTATTTGCAATAGCCCTAAACAGCAAGTAATACATGGTCTATCAATAGAAGTATGGGTACATCAATGGGGTATACTAACACACTGGAATACCATATAGCAACAAAAAGGGAACTAACCACTTACATACAACATGGATGAATGCTGTACTTAGGAAGGCAGATACAAAGAACGCATTATATGGTTCAGTTTATACAGTTCAAACACAGATAAAACAATAGTACTCAGTGCTTCATACTTAGGGAACGAGATTATGAAGTAAAGCAAAGAAGTGATGACCCGAAATGGAGTGGGAAGCATATGGTCATAGTGGATAGAGGTTGGGACAAGTTTCTAAGGTGCTAGCTATGTTCTGAGGTGTTGGTTTGTAAAGACAGTTATATTTGGCTTGTTTAATAATTTGTTAAACCTATTATGCATTTTCTCTATGTGTATAATACCCTACAATAGAGATGACTTAAAAACAACTGTAATGGAGAAAAAAAAAACTGCAACTTTTGCTTTCAAATTCAAACTAATTTTTGGTGAGTGTCAAATTTTAGGACAAATTTTAACTGACAAAATCTGTCACCTCTGTAGTCTTTTCCACACCTTTGCTAATGTGAAGTTCCCCTACTCCCAACCTTTTATCATCATTAATATTTTTCTTGTTAAGGAAATGTTTCCCAGCTCACATTATAGGTGGCGGCACTCAAGTGTTATTTCTCTAAGAAGGAACTGATTGATTTTTCTTATCTGCTCTTACAGAAATAATCATGAGCTTTTCAAGTTACCCTTGACTCAAGGATGTTTTTGGAACTGGAAAATGATAACGGCAAGGTTTATTGTTTTAATTAACACATATGAATAAAGGCTTATGAGAACTTGTTAGAACTAGCAACATGAACGGCCACGATACCAGGGCTGGGGATGGGATGGGAGGAGTTCCCAACACATGACCAGTGCAGGTACCCCGGGCTAGAGCATGTGGTGGCATCAAGCCCAGCTTCCGGGGGTGGCAAAGGTCTGTGTAGATAGAAAGTTATTCATTTGGGATGATCCTAACTGATGATCATGACTTGTCAGCTAAGAGAATTTAGGACATTTTAAGTCCAAAGTTTAATCACGAAAAGCAAATAGTAGTAAGAAACAGTCTCATTTCCTGCAAAGATGACTGATCTGCACTCTCTTCCTTGGTCAGCAATTGAGTCCACATTATTCACATGCCTAGTCAGACTAAACTTGGTCTCCCCATGGGCTATGGTGGAGGGCTATGTGTGCCTTAGCGGTGGATACACATGGTAACATATGAAGGGATGTGATCCTATATATACCCTTTGAATTATATGTAGTGTAATAAAACCAATGCTACCTTAATTAAAAATTAATAATAATAAACAGTCTCACTGTACTGAGTGAGGAACAGGAATGAAACTTCTGAAAAGCAATACATGGTCCACTTCATTCTGTGTAAAAGAGAGGTACTTAAGTTATAAACTGACTGAAAATGTAGTCCTCCAGGCACTGTTCTAAG
This sequence comes from Galemys pyrenaicus, assembly GCA_019455555.1. Taxonomy (NCBI): domain Eukaryota; kingdom Metazoa; phylum Chordata; class Mammalia; order Eulipotyphla; family Talpidae; genus Galemys; species Galemys pyrenaicus. The sequence continues at coordinate 2,612,342 of JAGFMF010012151.1, read as the reverse complement.
CTATTTAGGTATAGAATTTCATTCAATCTACATAATAGCTCCATAAGATTGGTTCTATTTTTACTATCTCCTTTTACCAAGGAGAAAACTAAGTAAGACACAGAAAGCTTAAGTAGTTTGTCTTATTATAAGCCACATCACAACTTTTGGAGGGAAATGTAGTGTTCAAATTAATCTGAGTTTTTCTTTCTTTTCTGTTTCTCTAAATCGTACCCATCTTGCAACACTCACCTAAAATTCTACTTCCTTTTTGAAACATTCACTAACAGACATAGTAGTTTCTGATGACATGGTATCTTCTCAAATACTGACAACCTTTGTTCACATTCATTCTGATCCTGCCCGTGCATCTCTCCAAAAACAACCTATAAGCTCACTGAAGACAAGAGCTGAGGCCTCTATCCAGCCCCTCTTTGCCTCACTTCCCAAATGCTGATGCTTGCAGGCTCACATGGGGACTTTGTTGAATTAAACCGAGGAACCTAAAAAGACCATATTTTTATTTTCTTCAGTGTCAGCGTAAGCCAATACACATACAGAAAAATTTCATATGTGGTGAATCAAGGGGAGATTTTAATTTTGACTCCATGTACCTTCTGCATTATATTCATCTTCGTAACAAAAGTTTAATTTGTAAAACTCAAAATTAGTTTTAACCGTAAGTGTATCATTTCTGACTGAAAGGGGTGGAGGACAGTGAGTTGGTAGCAATTGCTGGTTCTACCTTGGACAAGTATTAACACTTTCCTGGCCTAACAGGTAGGAATTAAGCAGAGACTATGGAGTTCTGCCCCTGCTCCTTCGATTTAAGTCTAGGAGCTTAGTTAGTTCTCAAAGTTTCATTAGTCAATCATAGGTGTTTTAGGTATCACAACCCTCTAGCTTAGCACATTTTACACTTTTCATATTATTGTCATTCACTGTGTACATGTGTGTTCATCTGTGTGTGTGCACACATGTGCATGTTTCCTTAGACAAGCTTAGGAGGAAATAAAATCGTAGAACCCAAGGATAAGTTTGTCACTAAAATTTAGGCATCAAAACTTTGCCCTGGGATTTCTGAGAGTCAAAACCAAAATGTAACTGTGGTAAGCCATGATTGTTCGGATTTGCTATTCCCATTTAAAGGATATGAACACAGTATTTGTTTCTTGCAAAGGATCTGGGTCTACTTTGCAAGGATCTATTCTACTTTGCAATTCTTTCTTGGCCAAGTGTTATGAATTATTTAAGCTGGGAACTTGATGATCCATCAGTTACCTTCCGACACAGGTCTAAGTTTCTGACATGCATCAGTATAAGGGAAAGTAGAGTCATCACAGGCGTTTAAAAGCTGACAAAGACAGATGTCAACATTGTTCTTCTGTTTGTATTTTATTCCTGGAAGGTCATCCAACAACTGATAAAGAGAAAATGTGAATATGTGTACACAATATAATTATTTCAGAATCTATATGCTTTTTATATTGACTTTGAAAATCAGTTTGCATATAATGTTTCATTTGCAATCCAGCTCTTCTATGGTTTTTTGTAGGCAGAAGTGATGAGGGACATGATCTTTGCAATATTTCATTTCATTATCTCTTATTACATGGTGGCCCAGAGTGTAGCATGAATAAAGCTGTCTTGTCATCAAAATGCATTCATTCATTTAACACGTTCCTGAAAATAATGGAACAGTTGCTAAGCAATGCAGAAATTATACATTCCCAGTGAACTGTGCAGATTCTAAAAGCAAAAGTGGTTCTGGGAACTGGTATTAGTCTCCCTGGACTCCAAATAAATAAAGCCAAGAAAGTGGCATGCTCTACCTAATAGTCAAGGGGCTGTTCCTTCTCATTTTCCCTTCCTCTGACCCAGGTTTCCAAAGTAACAGGACAGGGGAGCTATAACCTATCAAGTAGTGATATAATCAATGTATGGACTAGAGATAGTTGGCAAGTTCGTATCACATTTAAAAAAAAAAAAAACTATAGTTAAAAGAATATCTTCTTTATAATTAGAAAGTGAATTTATTTTAGATATATTAATCATATTTCAATTGCAGAAATGTACGCCTAATGCAGACTTAAGTAACACAGAGACACAAGGAAAAAAAGTATTTTTTTCCCCAAAATAATCATCCATAATCCAGTCCTTGCCTTGCCCATGGTAACAGTTTGGGATATGTTTATCAACCACTTTTATGTTCATATGTAAAACTGGTACTGATTGTTTAGCATACTACATATACTCATGCTAAATGTTATGGATATAGCATTAAATTTTAAACATTTAGGTTGTTCCTAGTTGATCACTATTGTAAATAACTCTGAATTGTTCTGTACAAATATTTTTAAAGATAAGTACTTTTTCACTGCAAATGTAAAGCCTGTAGAGAAGCCTCTGGAATGGCCACAGACACCTTTGGGAATGAGGTTTCTCCTACTGAGCAAGCTCTGAGTCAGACCAAATAAAGACAACTGCTGTGATGTGGAATTCTCCAAGGACCTGTCAGATAAGTCAAACAGTGAGACTCTCTGGATATGGAGCTTTCGGAGAGTGCCAGCCCCATGTTGCTGCCTCCAGTGGCTGCTAGGATGCTGGTTATTCAGCTATAGTTGTGAAACTGATGGTTTTCAGGATGACTATAGATATCAGGAAAGGGAAATGGATCAGTGCAAGGTGAAACTCCACAAAGTCTGCTGCTACAGAGGTCTAACCATTTGTCTAAAATAAATCCTTACTTTATTGTTCCAAACCTTTGGTTAATTTCCAGAATTCTCCAGGAAAAAAAAGAGTAATGATACTATAGATATACATGAGAAAATGTCTTTATTATGAATTGACAGGGTCACTATAGAAGGCTAGAAATCCTATGATGTCAAGTCTAAAGATCCCAAAACCAGCAGCATCCTTGCCCAAGGGTGGGAGAGGGAAGAGGTCCAGATCAAGCAGAGACCAAATTCACCCTTCCTTTGCCTTGTTGTCTTATCTAGTCCTTCAACAAACTGGAAGATGCCCGCCTGTACTGTGAGAGAAAAAGGCTTACACAGTCTATCTATTCAAGTGTGACTCTCTTTCAGAAACATTCTCACAGACCCACTCAGAAATAATGTTTTGCCACCAGTATAGATATCCCTTAGGCCAGTCAAAATGGCACAGAAAATTTAACACCACGGCTGACTTAACATCTCAAAATCACTCAATGTAACAAACCATATTAACAGAATAAAGGACAAAAACCACAAGGTAGCATCAGCAGAGGCGGACAACATACTCAGCAAAACTTTTATCATAAAAACTCTCAGAAAACTAGGAATTAAGGAAACTTCTTCAACCTGATAATGGATTGCTACAAATAACCAGAGCTGAAAACCATAACAATAAAAGACTGAATGCTGTTCCATTAAATTTAGGCAGGCCAAGTCTATGTCAGCTCTCATCACTTACATTTGACATTATGCTGGAGGTTCTACTCAGGGTAATTACACAAGAAAAAACACATAAGCCCTCTAGATTGGAAAGTAAGAAATAAAGTTATCTCTGTTCAGTAAGATATTATCTTGTGTAAAGAAAATCCTAAAGAGGGGCCTCCCTGGTGGTACAAAGGGTTAGGGCACAGCACAATGAAGCTATCCGCTGCCACTGCAGCATGAGTTCAATCCCAGGCCAGGCGGTGACCCCCATGGTGCAGCAAACCTCTCCTGTCTCACTCTCTGCTCCCCTCAGCAGTGTATTTCAGTCAATCTGCCTGTTCTGCTTTCCACTCTGTTTGTGGTAAATCTTCTCACCCCACCCTGCACTGCTGGCCTGCATGCCAGTTCTTATATGCACAAATAAATCTTTTAAAAAAAGAAAATCCTAAGGAATCCACACACAAAAGTGTACAGTGTTAGATTGTAAGTTTGGCCAATATATGAAAATCAGTTGTCCTTCCTTGCACAAATAATAAACAATGCAAAAGTGAAATTATGAAGACATTTCCATCTACAATACCATGAGGAGAAAATATTTAGGAACAAGCTTAGCAAATCTGCAAGCTGAAAACTATAAACATTGGTAAAATAAATTAAGAAGACCTAAATAAATGGAAATACATCCAATAATCATGAACTGACAAACTTAATATTGCTAATGCTCCTCCCATTTATCATCATATTCATTGTAATTCTTGTCAAAATCTCAGCTGCCACTTTTGCTGAAATTGATAAGCTTATCCTAAAATTCACAGGGAAATTCAAGTGACATTAAAAGCCAATAATTTTGAAAAAAATACATTTCCCCATTTTAAACTGTCTTCCATTAATTAAGAGGATGTGGTATTGACATAAGGATAAACACATACATCAGTAGAATTCAACTGAGTCCATAAATATTTACATCTAAGGTTAGTTGATTTTAACCAGGAAACCAAGACAATTCAGTGGGAGAATTAATAGACTTTCAATAATTGGTGTTGGAATAACTACATATATGCAATGAACCACCTTCACATACCACATACAAAAATTCATTCAAATTATGATGACAGACTAAGTACAAAATTAAACATCCTAGAAGATAACATTTTCAGTAAATCTTTGTAACTCTGGGTTAAAGCCTTTAGATATGACATAAAAAGCGCAAGTAACAAAAGAAAAACAAATTGATCTTCATGAAAATTAAAAATTTTCATTCTTCAAAGGATATCATCAGATATGAAAACTATAATGCACAGAATGGGGGGGAAATCATGAAAAAATCATCTCAAATTATGTGTCTGCTAAGATATGCATTACAGGTTGTACTGCAAAAAAGCTGTTATCTTTAAAACTAATGCATGAACTTGACCTTAAAAATGCAAGTATATACATACATGTATATGTGTGCACATGTATACATACACATATACACACAAACAATATAGATTCCCCGTATCAATCCAAACATGTATTGCCCCATTTCTCTTCCCAAAAATATACTCAACACTTTTTTGTGTCACTTAATACATATTCTCTGCACTTCTCAGCACACACAATAGCACAGACATATTATTATTTTATAATATACATTTCTAAAAAAAAACTGGTGTCTGAAAATGACAACACATGGTTAATTATCTATTTACCTATTTATCATTAATATGAAATAAAATTGCCTTCTAGAAGTTTTGTATCAACTTCTTTTAATTGTAGCCTTGACAGTTCACATTCTCATATAGTTTTATAGTACTGAATAGCATCATTCATTTTATCTTTGGCGGTCTCATATGTGAATTATATTTTTTAATTTGCATTTCTTTATGTAATGTTAGAATTTTCCTGTTCATGTCCTTAGCTGATTTTTCTTTTGGGGTAACTGCTGTTTTCATATTGATCATTTTGTTATAAATTATTTTTAATGTACAGAATGCAAAGGATAATTAACATTCAAGTACCTGTCACCCAGATAAACAAATGTTAACTAACATTTTTTTATCAATATCTTTGTTTTTTTAAAGAAAATCCTAAACACTAAAGTTGATGTCTCCCCTGTTTTACACCACACTACCTTCCCAGTCTCCCTTTCTGGAGGTAACCCCTATCGTAAATTTTATGTTTGCAGGGCATTTTATATTTAAACATCTATATATAATTAATAACACATATGCGACTTCAGGGGCCTCCCTGGTGGTGCAAGGGGTTATGTTGCAGCACTGTGAAGCTATCTGCAGCCACTGCAGCACGCACAAGTTTGAACCCTGGCCGTTTCCACATAAAACACAATGTACTATACATAGCATTAGCAATTTGCTTTTGTTACCCCAATGTTGTTTTTGAGAGTGACCTACAGTGATCAAATAGATGTATTTCTTTTCTCTTACTGTGTCAAATTATGTAATTTTATATGAATATATTACAGCTGATATCTCTTTTCCTCTACTGAAGGGCATTGGTTGTTAAGGGCTTTTTTTTGAAACAAATAATTATAATGAGCAGATTTTCATCGCGGTGTCCTAGAGCAGATGTGTAGTAGTAATTCCACTGCAATAAATTCTCAGAAGTTGAGAGGTTAGCTTGTAGACTTTACTAACCCTTAGTTTTCGGGATTACTGTCAAATCCCTCATACAAATTCACACTCCCATTTGGACAAGTAAGGCCCCTGACCATACAGAATGTGCCTTCTGGTGTGTGTCTAGAGGGGGAGTCCAGGTTACTGGGGCCTACCTCTTTTATCCTTGACTATCCTCGCATGGTCTGATTTTTTTAAGGCATCTCATTGTCTTGGTTCATTTACTTCTGATTAGTAGTACAACTGAGGGGCTCCATAAGTTTACAAATGAATTTTATTAATTTTAAAATATAACTCCTACTTAAAACATGTAATCTTATTGGTTTGGCATCATATTCTAAATGAATCTTTGCATGTATCCAAATGTAGAAAAAAAAAAGATTTCACAATGGGCATGTAAAGTAGTCTGATTGTCATAAACCAAGAGTAAATTTCTTGGGCATCTCTCCTTTTGAAACAGTAATAATTAATAAAAATGAAAAAACAAAGTTTCTGATTAAAAAGACAATTTAGGAAATTGATTTCTAAGGAGAGTGGTCTATAGTTTTGGTTCCTTTTAGACTGAGGTTTTTTAAGCCATAGATATCAGTCTATTCCATTTTTTTAAAGATTTATTTATTTATGCATACAAGAACTGGGGCAAGGCCAGAAGCATGGGGGGTGAGCGGATTCACCAGAGACAGAGTGGGGAGCAGAACAAGCAGTGACTGAAACACACTGCTGAGGGGAGCAGTGGGTGAGGCAGGAGAGGTCTGCTACGCCATGTGGGTCACCCCCCTGGTCAGGAGCCATGATCGAACTCGTGCTGCAGTGACTGTGGTTTGCTTCATAGTGCATTGCTTAACCCACCGCACCACCAGGGAGGTCCCAGTCTATTCCATTTTTTTTTTTTTTTTAAGAAGGAAACTTGGTTTATTTTTTTTTTCAGGTTTTTTTTTTTTTTCATTTTTTTT
>JAGFMF010012151.1:2569366-2604760 GCA_019455555.1 Galemys pyrenaicus | reverse complement strand
AGCACTCTTTACAATAGGGAAGACCTGGAAACAACCTAAATGCCCAAAAACAGATGAGTGGATCGGGAAGCTGTGGTACATATACACGATGGAATACCAGTCTATTCCATTTTAAAGCTGTCATTCGAGAGGCTGTTCTACCTTTAAAATGCTTGAATTATTTAGAATTGGGGCAGTCCGGGTCAGAGTTCCTTGGACACAGTCAGGGTGCACAGTCCACAGTCTGGATGATCACTAGGTGTGCCCCAGGGCCTCGAGTGTCTCCAAGGGGATGGACAGCAGCGTTTTCAGATAAAATCTCTCAAATTTGAATTCAACCTGGAAAAGATTTCCTTCTCGGAACACTGGACAAAATTCTGACCTAAGTCTTTTAAGCAGTATTGAAAAAGGTCTTTAGTTTCAATCAACTTCAAATAAATGGGCTAGTAAATTAGTAGGAGTCAGTACATAGCCCAAGATGCTAGTCATATCTTATCAATTGTGAATTAGTCATGATTTATTAGAATGTTTCATGACAGTATTAAATTGATGGATTATAGTAATTATAAAGCAGCAATCAAAAATATAGCAGTAGTTTTAAATGAATACTTGATGGATTCTTCAGTGTGGCTTCTACTTGTATGTCTATTACATTCTGTCGGGTGATACAGACATCCCAATGCAGTTTTTAAGATCAGACTCACATTTGTGTAGAGCACATAGATATTTCTGCTGGACTCTTACATGTGACTATTCCATTATAAACCAGTGAATGCTCTAAGTATCATCAACCACAACTTCCAGATCTTTGAGGGCATTACTCTGTTTTTCTCTTGCTTAAAGATTTACTCGTCAGAAGCTTTGCTGATGATACTCTGCCTTTTCACATAACACTGCAAACTGCCTGTCTGAAGATGCTAAGCTCCAAGAGAACAGAACTCATTTCTGCTTTGTTCCCCCCAAAGAAGTCCAGCCACAGAATAGCTCGTTCTGTCTCAAAACCAAACGACCCAGGTACTTGAGGTTTGTCCCCTGAATCTGGGGATGACAAGTGTCCCCATTCTCACACCTTGACCCACCCAAGACTCCTATCCTATAGGCTGTTGCTGAAAGTAGGGCACATTTTTGCAACAAAGGCATCCCCGCTTAGTCCTGCTGCAGGGGGTAGTAGACCCATCCAAATCTCAAATTCCCATGTACCTCTTCTGCAGCTTTTGTCCCATTTGTAGTCATTCAACCTTCTGGATACCTCCATCAGAAAACTATCTATTACTGGCTGGAGTTGCTTCACCCATATACTGAAAGCCTAATGCCCAGGAAGCTGACGTTTTCCTGGACTAGGCCTTGGCCAAAGCCCAGCTCCTCTAAGTGGAAAATATTCTGCTGCTGATCTTCTGGGGAATTGGGCTTAGACTAGAACTTATCCTGCAACTTCCCCCTTGCTTCGGTAGAGGAAGAGGAGAAGAGGTCAGTGAGGTAAGAAGGATCTGATTAAGTTAGGGTTACACACCTATAATTAGCCTTCAGACTGTTTTCCAAATGTGCGGGAAGAAAGACCAGTTTGTAGATGACAACTTAGAAGCACAGCACCCAGTGAGAAGCTCTCTGTGGTGATGCGGCCACCTGCTGTGTGCGGGGCACCCTCTAGTCCATGAGCACAGGCATAAGACCCAATGATGAGCTCACAGCATCCCAAGGCACACCACCATGGGGCGAAGGTGGGCATCCGAGCAACCTGGTTGTGGGATAAAGTGCAGGACACTGGACACCCAGTTAGCCTTGAATTCCAGAGAAACAAAAAACTGGTTTTGCATAAGTATGCCCCACAGGACATTCTCATACTAATAAACTACTCATCACTTATCTGAAATTCAAATTTAACTGGGCATAGTGTTGTTATCGTGTCCTATGTCAGGCGCCCTACAAATAAGGGCTTCTTCTAAAGAAAGAGTCTGATTTAGCTAACAGGAAAATAGTTAGGATGTGGGTAAATCTCTTAGGTCTCCCCTTTTCTTTTTTGGTTGGAGTCTGTAGGTTAAATTCAAAATGAGAGCACCATGTTTATTAATACTAGAAATAAGTTGAAATTATTTACACACGAGGCTCAGCTCAGACTTCTTTATAGGAAAGCTGAGACTGCTAAATAAATTTTTTTAATGTCCTGATGATATAGAGTCTATCCATCTAAATAAGTCTCTACCCTAACCTCCTTTCTGCTCCAAAGAAAGTTATGCCATATTTTCTTGCATAGAAGTAGAATAATCCAGCAGAATACTTAAACACTCATTGCATTAGCTGGCCAGTGCCCACGCATCTTTGGTTTGTTTGCCTCACAATACTCAGGGATGCCAAGAACAGTGTGACCCTACCCGATACAAAGCTCATCAAGCCTCTCCTGAAGCAGCATTCCATTGTGGTTACAGAGCTTAGGTTCTGCAGCCTGCCAGACATGGCTTTGAGTGGCTTTGAGTCTCATGTTGGCTACTGAAAATCTAGGTGAACACAAACGAATTAGGATTAGTTTTCTCATTTGGAAAAACAAAAAACAGAGGTAACGGTTAACGTATGGATTCACTGAGAATCCTTTCAGAATAAGAAAGGAAAGAGTATAATAGCGTGGTCCCCAAGAAAAGGGACCTTCCAAGGTCCCTCCCCCACCCTAAGTAGGGTGGAGCTGAGCAGGGTTAAGAAGATGCTAGAGAGGAGACTGGGGACAGAAGAAAGAAGGAAGCAGGGTGGAGAGCAGCAAGGAGACCTGCAGGAGGCACATGGAGCAGAGAGACAAGTGTGAAGAAACTGCACTTACTTCTTGGTCCTGGCCTGATTGAAACACATGTGGCTGACAGACCCATGGAGAGCTTAACAATGACAGCTTTTATCCTGATTTTGATTTCGCTCTTTTCCTCCCAGACCTGTCTGACAGCTCTGACCTTCTTCTATGGGTCTCCACCAAAAGGTGCTTTAGACGTGTGGCAGACTTTCAGGCCTTGCTTTGGGTCAGTCCTATTTGGCCAGACTTTTACCCACAGGGGATGGGTAACTTGGATGCTTGATTTGGTAACTATATTCTTTGTCTTTTCTGTATTGTTTATTAATTGTATTAAAGTTCCTTTCCATTAAAGATCTTATATGTTTTTCCAGATGCGGTAGATGGCAGAACCCATTAGAGCAGGCATGTTTGGTGGTTCTGGGGTGCCCGTCTCCCAGCCCTGTAACAAGAGCAGTGTTGTTGCACTGGTAGTCTCCAATGCTCACTCCAGGTGGTGTTGGTATTCACAAACATTAGAGTTCACAAGCTGAAGAGACCATTCCTAACATAACACTTTACGTTCTAGATGTTGATATATGAGCCTGATGGAGTGTTCCCCAGAAGCAGATCCAAGCAGGAGTGTTTGTGTGAGAGCAATTTAATAGCAAATGTTCTCAAGAAAGTGGGAGGGGGCAGTGGGAACTGGGAAAGAAAGCAGTCAGACTAGAATGTGCTATCAAACCAGATTCACAGAAGGTAGCTTTGGTTGGGTCCTGGGAGTGTGGTCCAAAGATGGGAAAGGTCACAACTCAGACTTGACCCTCTCAGGGAACAAGGCAACTGCACAGCCACAGCCACTGGGAAATGAACGCCCCGGGCAGGTGTCTACTAGTCCCTGCAGGGACAGGGAGTAAGACAGTCAGAGTACAGCCCTTCCACTAAGAGATAAAGGTGCTGGCTGTTGGGAGTGAGATTGCACTGGAAACTAGTAAGCATGAAAAGACAGCTAATGGGCTGTGGGAGGAAAATGATAATATCCTCGCATTGAGCCTGAAGCAAAAATCCTGTACGGGAAAAGAAGAAAGCTGATGGCATGGCTCGCACTCATTTTCTTCATGCTATACCTACAGACAGAAAGACAGAGAGGCATACATATTTTTCTGGGGTGGCATGGAAATTGCCTGCAAACTGCTTAATAAAGGCAATTTCTGAAATCCAAGTTGTGATATACACGCTGCAGTGCTTGTTCACATGCTTACCTTTTTAACATAAAAAAGTTTTCAGCTACTGAAAAATACCACAGAGATAACCATCTCATCACTGGGTCGAAAAAATGATAACTGCTTAAATAAATGTAAACATATCAACAGAACAGTGGACAAAGGACACAAATACAACTGACAACAGTAAAAATTGATAATAAATATAAAATCATCGCTGAAACTCTCAGTAAGCAAAGAAATTTACTTTATGCTACTAGATACTAGTTTTCACCTACCACAACTGGTAATGACTTTTAAAGTGGTAGTACATAATATGGTCACACATGTAGTGAAATGAGCACGCAATGACAATGTTATTGCAAGTCTAAGTTGGTATCATTTTCCTAGAAGACAATTTGATAAAATAGATTAAAATACATAGCACTAATGCAGACTCTTTGATGAAAACAAACTTTAATATTCACCTAGAAATAATCAACGCATATAAAAATTTCATTTCAATAGTCTACTGTAATAGAAGTTAAAATGTTTAAAAGTTAGAAATACTACAAATACTTACCAATGGAATGTTCCATGAAATGACCAGAGGTCAACAAAGTGCCCTAACTAAATACTAGCCATTTTTTTAAAAGATTTATTTAGCCATTTTTAAATGCTGTAGAGATCCATCTATTGACAGATGAAGGTTTAAATCATATATTATTAAATCAAAGAAAAACCATCTTGTAAAATATGAGCAGTGTGATCCAATCTAAATATAGAAGCAAGTCTGAAAGGATATATATCTAAATGTTAATAACAGTTATCTTCAGGTGCTGGGGAGGATTTCTAATTTCTTCTTATCTGTGTTTTTCTAATTGTTCTACAGTACACAGACATTGCTTGAGTAATAAAAAATATTATAAGATAAGGAGATAGTTCCTCTCTGAGCTTTGTTAAAAATGAAGTACTCTTAGAGATTGGGCAGCAACAAATATTTTTCCATTGTTAATTTCCTGTCCCATTAGCATATGTAATGAGCAACCTGCCATGTTTCCAACTGGTTTGAGGAGAGCCAAGCAAACAAGGAAAGCAATGGGAACAATCCCTCCCAGCACTTACTTCAGCCAGCAAGCCGGGGCCTCAGGACTGCATCCATGGGCCTCATATTTATAAAAAATGTCTTCAGTCATGCTAAGGATTTATGTAAATTAAACTAATCCTTAGAAGGGCACCTCTTTCTAGTAGTTGCTGTCTCACTGAATTTTTCCCCATTTTTATTTATATATTTTTATATTGTTGTTCATTTTTGTGCTATATTTGCCTTCTCTCAGGCATTGTCCCCATAAAACACCACCATCAAGGCACTCATAAACTGTCACCATAGACTCTCATGCTCTTTCCTCCCATTTTGATCTCTTCTTTCCCTGCTCCCCTAATGATGAATGTTGCCAATTTACAGTTTGCCCGCTTGTTTGTCTTTTTTTTTTTCTGGATACCTTATATGGGTCCCCTATGTTCCTCCCTTAAGTGAAACCATCCAATAGTTTTCTTGTCCTTCTGACTTAATTTCACTGAGCATAGTATCTTCCAGTTCCATCCATGTTGCGGCAAATGGCATAAGTTTATATTTTTTGATGCTGAGTAGTATTCCATTGTGTATATATACCACATTTTCTTGATCTAGTCACCTGTTTTGGGGCATTTAGGTTTTTTCACATTTAAGCTATTGTAAATAGTGCTACAATGAACATAGGAGTTCAGGTTTCCTTCTGAATTAGTGTTTTTATGTTCTTTGGGTAGATTCATAAAAGTCAAGTTGCTGGGTCATATGATCGACCCATTTTCAGTAATTTGAGGGTCCTCCAAACAACTTTCCATAGTGGCTGGACCAGTTTGCATTCCCACCAGCAGTGTAAAACGGTTCCTTTTTCTCCACCAACAGTGTAAAACAGTTCCTTTTTCTCCACATCCTCACCAGCATTTGTTAATGTTGTTTTTAATGGCCTCCCTGAATTTAAAATATTACCAATAATATCACAGTTTGAAAGGCCTGCTAAGATGCCCTTTATATGGTTGATGCTCAAGGAATGTTTGCACTGCAACTAAGTGACCGAGCTGAATTTAAAAATCAAGGATGATATATTGCATGCACTACTGGGAAACCATCAAATAGTCATATTGATAATGTTTTCTCCTTTCCAATTTAAAAAAACTGTAAACCAGTTGCTGACTAACAGACGCCACCATCTATTCCTATTCCTACCCAATTCACTGCTGCTGTTTCAAGCTACAACACTAAACTCTCAGTGCTTAAGAGAAGTTATAGGCTGAGGAGCGAGGAAAAAACAAGACCAAGAAAACCAGAAATGCTTACAAGGCACAGCCCAATGGCAGAGCTGGAATCCTTGGCCCAAGTCCCCACCTGGACATCCCACCTCCATCCATAGCCAGTCTGGCTGGACACATGCTCATCTGAGAGACTTCTCTGCTATACTTCTCAGTTTTGAAAAAAAAAGGTTGCTCCTCATCAATTTCTAGGCCAAGGTCTTTGTAAATTTTATACCTAGAATGAATTAGAGCTGTATTTTACCCACTGTTTAAGCAGTGGCTTTCAAAATCAATTTCCTCTCCAGTCTATATATAAATACATAATTTCTTTGAAGAGTGTTTTGTTTACCAGCAAGTGAAAAGGGAAGACTTTAGAGAAAATGTATATTCTTCCACAGTGACTTAACTAATAATTCCATCGCAGAAGTATTTCCAAAAGTAAGGCATTGAATTTTACCCCCGCCTTCCATCCCAATAATCCACAGGAGTGCCACATTCCATTAGCATGCTGTCTATATATAGGTGGCTAAGAATGAGTTCTTGAGTGTTCAATGATCGATTTCCAGATGGAAACACAAACTGTGCAATCCAGCTGGGACCATGCCAGAAATCTAGGTGGCAACCTGAAGTGACACTGGGGGTTCAAAATCAAATAACGATTGTTCCATCTACAACTAGAGTCAGGAACTGTAGATGACTCAGGGAGACCCTCCACCAAAAACACTACGAGAGGGTCCTTAGAAGTGTGTCCTTAAACACAGAGGGCTCAAGAAAGTACATGAGGCCAGCTATGGATGCCACATAACCTGGGGAGGACATCATTTCATTCATGGCACTGCAGCCTCCTTTCTCTGCCACTGTCTTCCCTTCTCTTACCAGGTTCAAGAAGCAAAAGAGAGCTTGAAAGTGAGTCAAAAAGCCCAAGAAAGCACTTGAGGATACACAGGTGCTTCAGAGACAAAGATAAGCCTGCACTTAAGCCAAGTCGCCACTATCCCTGCCTCTGGCTAATGGATGTGATTCCCTTGTGCTGTCCTGTCTTAAGGCATATTTCCTACAAGGCAGTATATATATATACTTGAACTCTGAACTTGAACTTCCTACAAGGAAGTATATATATATATCTATATATATAGATCTATATATATAGATCTATATATATATACTTGAACTCTGACTAAACGCAATGAATACTTCATCCTCACCCCCACTGCTGGTTTGTTGTTCTTGCCTCAATAGAACTATGACTAGAACTTAATAGAACAGTATCATGGAAATATGTGGAAATTTAATAAATATCCCTTTAAGTTATGACAACACCTTTCCCTGAATTTTGTATTTTATCCCCATTGCCTCTATGATCTAGAGCCAAATCTGTTGAAAGGTCCTAACTTGCTCCAAGTTTATTCCCTTAAGTGTAGTCCTGGTTCCCAGTCATGCCATAGTCACTAGAAAGGAGAGCAGACACAACCCTTACTCTTCCCACCAAAGGTTCTCATTATAGCTGTGGGCTGACGAGCCATGCAGAAAGTGGCTCCCTTTCTCACTTCACTCAGGAAACTCCCCTCTGCCACATATCACAGGAGTCTCTGCCTCGTATATTACTCACTAGTGTGGACATGCAGAAACCTCATCTCCATGGAAACGAGGGTAGAGTTTCTGTGGCTTTACGTGAAACCTGTGTAATATACAGTTTCTGAGAATTATCAAATCAGAGTCCCATATTTCCCTTGGCTTTAGAATGATTTCCCCTCACAAACCATGATAGGTAAAGGCAGAGGCAGCTCACTGCCCTCCTGTGTCTATGTACACACGTCTCTTTCCTTTTTCCCTTTTCCCTAATAAACTTGCTATGAGCTAATAAACGGGAGTGTCTGCGGAGTTATTTCTCAGAGATACCCAAGGAACAACTGCCCCCCCTCCCCAAAAAAGAAGACTTCCAGTGTATCTTAAATTTTACTTCTGCCATAAGGAAAAATAATGAAAAATAAAAAACAGGACATTTGATGCAGCTTTCCTGAGGAAAACCTACTGCCCAACTGGTATTCTGTCTCAGAGAAACATTCAAAAAAGACTACTTTTAAACTGTTTTCAGGTAATCTAATTAGTTTTACATATTTAAATACGAACATTTCTTTTACAGCCACACAACCCCACTTGTATTTTTACTCTTTAGGCCTAAGAACTGCATCCGAGACACCGTTAGCGTTTGCTGCTCCTCTGACACGGTCTCAGGGGCTACTATGACCTGAAATGCATGCTGTGGGTCTCTTTGGGGGATGCTCTAGTCTTCTAAACCTGCACTGCATTTATCTAGAAAAGTTTGAAGCTTTTTTGCTTAAAAGTTTCCCAATGTCTCTTTCCCTTTCATTTTATTGAATTTAAATTGATTTAATTTGTCTGATGGTTTTTAAAGTATAATCAAATTCCTTTAATCACAGCCCAGAAAGCTTATCTTTTAGCACCAAAGTGTAATGGTTCTTTATATTTATTGACTGCCGGAAGCATCCAGCTAAGTACGATTTTTTGGAACAGAAAAAAATCAATATGGTTTTCCCAATGATTTTGTTCTTCCTTTCCAGAAAACATGACTCTGTAGGCATTTGCTAGTTGCGCCTTTTATCTTCTTACCACAGGGGGAGGGCATACTGGGTAGTTATAAAAGGAGGGAGATTTGGAGCCCCTGAGTCACGCCTTGTGCTCTTGGGATGTAGAGGTCAGTGAAAATAGCTATGGTCTCGTCACACTGGCTTCGAACATGTGGGAGACATGAGGAAGCATGCCTTTACCAAGGGAGGCAGGAACTCTGAAGGAAGGATGACACAAAGTCCGCAGGGAAGGCTCCCTGTAGATAAGCTTTAGCTGAGAAGATAAGAAGCCATTAAGAAGGGAAGAGGGAGAACGACTTTTAGAGAAAGAGAACACATGTTTTTTGCAAAGGCCCCCGGTAAGAGCAAGCACACTGAAAGTATGTCCACTGTAGCTAGAACACAGAAAGGAGGGGGAAGGAAGTGGTACAAAATTAGGCCAGATAAATGTGCAAAAGGCCATGCACAGCCTGGCTGGATTCAAGACCTGTTCTGTCACTTACTACTGGTGTGACCACTGCCAAATGCCTTGGCCTCTGTGAAGCTCACCTTCCTACCTACAAAGAAGAGTAAAAGTAATACGAACCTCACTCTATCGTGAGGAAATAGCAGGAGTGTCAAATAGGCTTCAGCTCAAGAACCAATCCTGGGTCATTTATAAGTAATTTCTGGGTTTAAGTTTCTGGACTCGGTAGCAAATATTCCTCTGATCTGCCAAGAGCACTGAATGGCACGTGCAGCAATTGTGCCATTCCTCAGACCAGAACACTGATCTGCTCCTACCCGCATTTCACTCTCCATCCCAGCCGCCTTCTCTCCTTGTTCCCAATTTCTAACTCCAAAAGCCCTGTGCTCAAGAACAACAGTGTCACTCTTAGCACAGACTGCAATTGCTCTCCACTTCACTTCACATTGGTCTGTGCTGTTTCTTTAGTCTGGAATATTCTTTCCAAATCTGGAAACTCTTACTCATCCATAAAATCCTTGAACATCATAACTGAGAAGTCCACACTCTCATTCTAGGTCAGGTTCCTTGGATAAACGCTATCATAAAAATCTGCCTCTTTCCTTCAGAGACTCTATCTTTGAAGTCACAGGGTCGGCAATGTGGTTATGTGATTACCATCTGTGTCAGTCACCACAAACCAGGCTCACAAGAGAAGGAGATGTACCGATCTCTGACCTCTCCACCCACATCTAAATCTATAACACCAAGCATCCAGCACCACAGGTGCCCAAAACATCCTTGTTAAATGGACAGAGACACAAGTTCCTTCCTTCCTAATATACCCTTTAGTTTTGTTACCAACTAATTAAATAGCAATGCCAAACTTCAACTAAGAAAGGAAGGAAAAAGACAGATGATGTCCTTATTAAAATTTCTTAAGGCTTTTGGTGAGTCATACATTTCAGTGAGTGGCACTTGCTGCAACCTGGCCCTTCTCAGCCCAAACTCCTCCATTATCCTTGACTGGAAAAGTTCTCTCTAGAATGCCCCCTACCACTGAAAAATGTGTCAAAATAATTCCGAGATCTAAAGGAAAAACTGGACCTCTCTCCCTTTCTCCTATTGGGCTCCTTTGAAGTGCTAATTCTTAATGTACCAAAAGTCATTAAAGTCAGAGGTTTTGCTTGATAGTGACCTCTAAAGAATAAAATGAGATTCTAGTTCTGTACCTATTACTAATTCAGGATTCATGTTGAGATCATTTGAGGTAGTCTATTACTGATATCCAGAGTTCTGACAGATTAAAATGTAGGAGAGAGAAGGTACAGGACATGCTCTCATCGAGTAATTCCAGTACCCCCATTTGCCAGCTAATAAAGCCCCTCCCCCTAGAATATATTGACAATAGTTTTTAGCAGAGAAGAAAAAGAAAACACTAGCCTATTGAGGGGAATTCAACTGGGAAAATGTAGGTTGAGAAGAAGAGGATGTTATAGATCAGAGCACCTTGAGATTTGAGAATGATGTCCTTTGGCACTATATTTTACATTATATTTAAGTAGCTTTGGAACCGACAGAAAGGTTCTAGTTTAGTATTTCCGTTCCACAGATGAGAAAACCTGAAAGTAGTTATGACTCAATCTATGAGAAACTTCAGAAAACATTTTTCAAAGAATGCTCTTTGGAGTCCAAGTTTTATGAAACGTGAATGTTTGTTTCACAAAATGTGGACATCAACAAAGTCCAACAGACAGGCTCGACCACATTAAAGTCCTCTTGGCACTTTTAACTCATCAGCTGATGATGAAACTCTCCAAAAGGAAACACGCAGAGAACAATGTCACCATCAGAGCTGTTTTTCATTGGCCGTTTCTTAGGACCGTGATATGGGAAAGCACTGGATGAACATCATTGCTTTAGCCCACACTGAAAGGGCTTGTTTCAAGAGAAAGCTGGGAATTGAAAAAGGGAGATGGGTCAAATAACTTGAGCCTCTGAACACACTGACCAGCAAAAAACAAAAACCAGAGAGAAAAAGTCCCAAGAAGAGTTTCAGGGTTGAAAGAGAAACTGCATTTCCACAGTAATGAGAACACTGCTCCTTGGTTCACCCAGGCAGGCTGTGCCCTGGGGTCAGCAAAGAGTGTTCCCATTAAGGACTTGCACCAAGTTTGACTCAGAAAGACTCAAGATGGAAGCAAAATTCAGAATTTACAGTACTTGGACCTCCTCTCAATGTCCATTCACATGGGAAGTAAGATGGAGATTGCGTCCTGCCTGCCTAGTCGGTTCTGCCTTTAGTAACAATCAGCCTTGAACTGTCGTCTAGTGTATCTGTGGGTTGTTAAACAGCAATAGACTTTCATTTCACAGGAAATGATTTTGACCGTACAAAGCAATCTCTGTGGGACGTTTGTACTTCTCTTTATGCTTGTGAAGTGCTTTGGGACAGAGGTCAGTACAAAATCTAGATTTATTACTACTATTAGCAATAATAAAACTGTTATGAAGCCATTTATTCTGTGTTTGATATTGATAGGTAGAAAAAGTCGATTCTCCTATGTGGAAAGGGAGCTCAGTCTCAAATTATAAACATCCATCTTCTCACACACTCTAGCTCTGGATGCAGATATGTAGAGAGGGGCTAGCAAAGATTTGGGCAATAGAGTTCTACAGTATGGGTCTTGTGTAGCTGAAAGTTATAATAAAAGTAAAGAAAGAAAAACAGGTCACACCTTTCTAAGTGGAGTGGATGCATGGGATACTTATAGAACTGGAATATGAGAAAATAACCAATGCTAGTCTCAGATGATCAGGAACAGTTTTGGTTTCCTTTTATCCTCCAGTATGTATTTGTCTTCACTGAAATGATTGTAATAAAGTTAGCTATAAACTTTTAACACCGTACAGAGCAGAGGGAGAAACAGTGATTTTATTAGTCACTGGAAATTAAATTCAAAGAAATCTAGTCCTCAGATCTTTTGAGTACAAGCCAATCCTCCATCCGACACTCTGACACTGGTTTTTCTTGTGCATATATTAGTTTAAATTCCACCTTTTCCCCATCAGCAAGTGAATACTTTCCATTCAAACATGTGCCACTGAGGGGAAATGGAGGGAGATATGACTTGCATGAAGGTAACTTCTAGCAGCTTTTTTTTTTCTAGCAGCTTTTAATTACATAATTTGTTGAGTTTGTTAACTTGGGTTAGAAATGGAAGGAAGGATTGTTACAATAAATACTAGCAAACATATCACTCTAAGTCCATGAAGTCTAACAGTCCTTTGGAGAAGTTAATAGGCGTTTCCTCAATGTACAGCTGGCATGAACTAGCTCCATGAAACTTCTTTCTGTTATTTGGTGATGTGGTAAACTACAGGAAGAGCAGTGAGGCTGAGGCACTATTCAGGAAGAGGTGTGTTTAATTTGGGGACATAGGAATATGCTTAGTGCTGCCTAACAGATACTCAGTGCTGTCAAACAGACCTTCCAAGCCGATGATGCAGCAAAGAGTGTGAATAATTAATAGCATGTGGTTGTTTAGAACGCAAGAGAAAGAATCGAAAGTTAGCAGCAGCGTTGAGAAGAGGAAGGGGCCTGCAGGTCAGGGGACAGGAATGCCTCTTCCATGCCTTCTGTCTCTTTAAAAGAGCATCTGCTAAGAGGATGAAGGAAATTTAGAAATCTGCAGATACAAGAACTGCATGAGCCAAGACAGGTTCACACTGAAGAACCAGCTGATACCAAGACTGAATTTATAATGGAAACAACTTTCTAGTTGTTGCAATTTTCTCCAGCAGTGCTTGGCTGGCCAGGTAGCAGCCTAGAGATGGTAAGTGTCTGGGTTACCAATTTCTAGCAGTTATTCGGGGTCGGGTATGTTCAGGTGAGGTATGTCCACCTACAGAGATGTTATAAGTGAAGCTAAATGAAATGGAAATGAGAGGATCCCTGAGCTGCCTTGACATTAAGGGGCTTCCACTGACCCCATCCAGGAGAGGAGGCCCTGGTACAGGAGTGATGAAGTCAGAATTCAGCAACCCAGGAACCCTGTTCTGAAGTTCTTCCACCCATCTGGCTTGGATATGAGGGAGACATGCCTGTGGCATAGGACACAGTAGATGCTATTGAGATGATATGCTATGACAAGAATGATAAAATGATGAACAAAGTTTGATGTTCTTCTTAAAAAAAAACAACAGTGGGAGCTCAGAATTATTTATTACTTAGTGTGAGCAAGAGCCTATGTATTCACGTAGCTGCAATTTCTCTTTTGTGTGATAGTTCCCAAATAAATTAGCCTTTTTCTCCTTTGCCAGTAAAAATAAAAGGTAAAAAGAATAGAAGGAAAAAGTAAAACAAAGAAGAAAAGTTGGGAGGAGGGACATAAGGAAGGAAAGGTGAGGAGAAGGAAGGAGAAGAGAAAAAATAAAGGGCAATTTCTATGTGTTTTGTGTCATATCTAAGAAAGTCACTAACAAAGAAGTTAAACAAATCCCTATGTAGTTCTAACAACTCAGATTGTCACCATTCATTGTAATTTTGGGTTCACCATAAAATGCTATAAAGCTCACACTTGACCTTTTTCTCTTTATGTTTTCCATTGTGTCTGACAATATAGCTTGTCCCACGTGGTAGTCTGTGTTATATATCAGCTTGATTTCACATGGATTTTAAAATTTAGAGTCACAGAAGTTTCAGTAGACACAGGATGATGCAAAAACCTAAGGTGTATTAGATTATGTAAAGGAAATCCACGCTTTATTCACTGTATTGTAGTATATTAGCACACAAGAGATTTTATTCCAGAGCAGTTAGATATAGAATATAACAAATGTCAGACTTTTGCTCACTTAGCCATAATTCAGTACAACTGCGATATTAAAATGTTTTGTTCTCCAGACTATAAGGGCATTTTTTCCTTTGGCATGCATTCCTTAGGAATTATTTTGAGTTATAAATAATGATGAGCCAATCAAGGAAAGAATTTTAAGAAGACACAGGATGTCCATCTCAAATGGGATATAATTGCAGGAAAAAGATGTGGCTCCATGGATATGTTTTTCTTTTCCTTCATGATTAGAACTGTGTCTAGATTTCTATGGCATAAAAAAACTTGAGAGCTACCATGGTTTTTTAATTTTAATCACTTCTTCAACTCGAATCTAAGGAGAGCTGTGCAACAGCTGTGCAGCTCAGCATTTTTTTTTTAATGTAGGGTAAGAAGATGGCATGGATGAGACCCGTGGGTTGTTTACAATGTGTTGTACTATAGTTCCTAGTTTATTTTAGTGCGGTAGACTGCTGGGGCCTTTGAATGGCAAGTTTCAATGGTTCCAAATATTCTACGATTGTCTTCTAGTAGAAAAAGCAATATATGTTTGTTATTCTTTTATCTTTATCCCACAATTACTGTATCTGCTTTGTAGAAAGAAAGTAATCATAGGGTTTGAGAATATGAACTCTGGAAACAGGTAAGCACTTGTTTTGTCATTTATTAGTGCGATCACTTTAGACAACTCTACCTCACTAAATTTCAGTTTCTCCACTTTTAAGAGAGAGGTAAAAAATATCTATCTCTTGAGATGACTGCAAAGCCTTGGCGAAAGTGCTAACACAGAGCCTCGCAACTAATCGGCACTCAATAAACACCCTCGGAAGAGCTGGGAGGAGCTCTCATACAGTCTTGACTGATTTATCTAAGGCAACTGCAGGTTCTCCTTTTTCGGCTTCTCCTAGTATGCAGGATTCTCAGCTCAAATAAGCAGGAATGAGTCTGCCTTCTTCGTTTTGAAGCTTAACCCTCAGGGGCATGAAAGCATTAGCCATCCCTTAGACAGGAATAACCCTAATTTGTTTTCCTACTGGTTACCAAAAGAGCAAAATAAGCATTGGCTAGTAACTACACACATTTTCCAACATTGTGCTGCCAATTTCTATCTTGATTCAATGCGTGGCCTTAGAGGTTATACGGTCACTAGAGAAAAGTTACCACCCATCTTGTCATACCGCAGTAACTCGATGTGCAAAGTGTTTTTCAGTCTAAAAAGCACGCACTATCACATCAGTCCTGGGAGGTAGAGGGATAGCTATCATCAAAACCACAGAAGCCATGAAAAATCTGATTTCTAGAAATAAAATGACTACGTCACTCTGGATCTCAAAATTAATGAAAGATAAAGCCAGAATTGAATCCTAAACCTTAAGTTTTACTGACTCTTCAATGCACTTTAGTCTGGTAAATATGTTAACTAGCAGTTCTCAGTGGGTTTAAACAAGGATCACCTAAGGAATCTATGAAAATGCAGCCACTCCAGTGATCCAGAGTCACTAATTTCGGGTGAGATCTGGGGAAGTGTAGTTTTCCCAAGCTCCTTTGTGATTCTGAAGAGGCATCACACTTAGAGAAATTCTGAATTCTTAGAAATCTGTGTTGTTCTCTAAGTCATGCCATCACTCTTCTGAGCATGTCCTTTCAGTAGACCAGACCATTCTCTCATTCCCCTGCACAGATTCAGACCCATTGGTCAGCTTAAATTAAGTAGCACAGTAGTAGCAAAAGACTCCCAAATGAGACTAGGAAAGCAAAGGTTGATCCAATGACTGCATTTAAATTCTTATGCACCTACTACCAGTTCCTTTCACCAGGGACCTAGGCTAAAGAATAGTCCCTTTCTGGAACACCCTTATTCCATAGTAGTGGGGAACGAGAGATGGTAGAATCTCATGCTAGCTCTAAAGTTTTTGTCATATGTCACTTCCACTTAACAGTTTATTGGTCAAAGAAAATCATATTCTCAAGCTGCTGTCAAGGAGGCAGTGAATAGGCTCTTCCCTGAGAAGTAAACTGCAAATTAGTTCTAGGGTGATTTTCACAATCATAGAATGAACCATAGAGACCTCCTCTGGTCTTGAATATCAATTTTTCCTGAATGAACCAAGAGTCCTTCTTTCAACGAATTCTTCACTGGCTATGAGCTTAATATTTTGTCACCATAATTTCCTTCCACTCTTTGTTTAATGCTCCTTTTCAGGGATTGTGTTTTCAACCTTGGATTGTCTTATACCTGAATACTTTTGATTATTTCAGCATCTTACAGCACAAGCTCCAAGTTCTAAAATTTTATAGTGTTATGCATGTTTCTCCATTTTAAGAAAGGGCTTTCGTATGTTTAAAGACAACTCTGGGTCAAACAGTGGGCCTCTATATTTTATCATGTCTATTTCTGCTTTGGGCACACGCCTGTGGCTGCTGGCCACATGCTTCAATCAAAGGCAATTTTCCTCTCTCTGTTTAGCTCCTGTTCCCAACCAACAGAGAAAATAACTTTGACGCTTTCCCATTTTTGTAATAAACAAGCACTTCAAATACCAGAGTCCTTTTCATCATTAAAATTCATCTTACATGTCGCCTCTTCCCTGCACCATCGCAGGTTGAGGATGCTTGGCGCACGGCAGAGGTGCAGTGTCTGCTCAGTCCCTAGGTCCGTAAAGAATGAATTTGGCAACAGTCATCTTTCTTATTTTCTCTGCTGAGTAAATGGCTGCTGGATTATATGTGAATCCAATATATCTACAGACAGGACAATATGATTAGAACAACCAAGACTTAGGAGACAGACTATCGCATGCATTCCTTCACTTGAGAGTGACCAATGTCAAAGTAAAAAGGCAGCTAGGGACTTGACAAACTGTATTAACTCACAATTCTATTTTCAGTTCTCAGGGGATGTAAATTTTATTTGAAATTGTTGCTTTAACCTAATAAATTACATATGCTTTCTTGTAAAAGTAATGTGAAATGGAAATGGAGCTCTGGAATGCCAACGCTTGCTTCTTCTCCCTTCCTTCTCTCCTTCCTCTCTCCTTTAAAAACCTAGGATTATTCTCAGTAATTTTGTTAGTGAGCTTTACTATCTAACCCATAAATGTATACTGAGTGTCTATTACATATCAGGCCCTCTCCAGAGCACCAAGAACATAATGAACAAAATTCAGTCCCTGCACTCACAGAAATTACATTCTAATGAGTACATATGTCATTTCAGTTTGTCCATTCTTAATACATATTAATGTATAATATATTTAGCAAAAATTTACCTAGCGCTATGTTCTAGGCACAGTTCCAGATGCTAGGGATAAAAGGGTGAATAAAATGGGGGAAAATGCCTACATTCATTAAGTTTACATTCAATGGGGGGAACCAATAATAAACAAAGAATTAAATAACACATAAAAGATATCAGAGGCATGTAAGTGCTGTGAAGAAAAGTGAATCAAGCCAGGAGAGACAGGATGTACAGGGGTTGTAATTTTAGTAGCATACCTGAAGCTGACAAGGAAACAGTTATGAAGTGTCTAGGCTAAGAGCGTTCTGGGGAGATGGCAACAGCAGATGTAAGAGCCCTGAGGCAGTACAGATACCTTGCGCTTTCCAAGGGCAGCAAGAGAGTCCTGCTGAAGGTAAGAACATAGCTCTATAGCAGTGACATGTTGAAGCTGTCTTCTCTTTGTGAAATAATAAGCACTGAGTCAGCAGCTAGAGTAATGCAGATGTGAGCAGATAGCACAAGACTGCAACTGAAAGGATCTTGCAATTACTTATCACTTAAAATAGACAGATGATGAGGAGGAGATTTTTTTTAAATGACAGCATAAATGTCTTCACAACCTGCCTTTGTCTGAACAGCATCCCCCTTCTTTAGTACTACATCCAGATGTTGACTACAGGATAACTAAAACCTTAACCCACTTTAATACAGATGTTGACACAATTTAGCTAAAGGAAAAAAAAACATTCTTGTTCTGACACAGCCAACCTATGTGTTCAGTATTGGATAAAGTACAATGTCTAGACTATTTTTTTCTCTTTTTTTATAAAAGCTATTAATGCTCAATAAGCTCTGTAATTTCCTACATGGCTTCTTAAATTTCTTCCTATTTCTCTATATATTTTGCAAAATGACAGAAATAGTTCTCAGCACCAACATCCTTGAAGTAGAGCTGACTTGATGGCAATGTTAAAAATCTTAAATGCATAGTTGCGAGAATCCTAAGGAAAAATGTTATTTTGGGCCCTCACAATGACCACACATGACTATTTCAGTGCTGGAATTCTACATCAGTGTTTTGTGTGGGCTTATAATAGACATACAGCTTTTGCAGGGCCATTATTATTGGTGATGGGGGAAGAGTAGGCATTCAAATCTCTAAATAAGCTAATTCCTATTTTCTTCTTCAAAAGTCTATCATGGCTAATGGGCTAGTGGTAGATGAGCTATAGTTTTATCAAAGCAACGAATGCAAACATCAGGAGATAACATGACACTGTCAAAACCTGTACTTTGAAAATCATCCTGGATTCAGATTCTGACACTAGAATAGTTACTACCAAAGTGATTTAATCTCGGCAGTTACTCAACCTGCTCACCCTCTGTAAAACAAGGAAAATAACTCCACCTGCCCCAAACAGCTATCCAGAGGAAAAGAAGAATATCATCACAAGATGCTACGCTCTATCCGTATGTTCAGAGCATGTTAGCTAATACTGTGAAAACGTAATTTACAGAACCTCCCTGGTGGCACAAGGGGTTGAGCGCCCCGCTGTGGGGCTTCTGCAGCCACTGCAGCAGGAGTTCAATCCTGCTCCCCTCAGTAGTGTACTTCAGTCCATCTGCCTGTTCTGCTCCCCACTCCGTCTCTGGTGAATCCTCTCACCCCCACACCTCTGGCCTGTACCTCAGTTCCTGTATGCATAAATAAAATAAAACCTTTTAAAAAAAGAAAAAGTAATTTACAGATATCTAATTTACACAATGATCTGACCTTGGGATAGTCTTTCTGTATCTTCCCTGGGACTTACTCTTGAGGGTGGGGTGAGGGTCAGGAGTATCAGAGAGCAAGAAAAGCCTTGGGGGCCTCATGAACAGGACACTGAGGCTGTATGAATTTCACCCTGTGCTCTGAGCCTGAGTCTCGCTCTCTCAATCTGTTCATGGTTTTGTCCTCCCATTCCGAACACATTCCTACCTTGTGAAAATGAGATTTGGTCTTTGTTAATAAAGGTCTACTTTATCTCAAATCAGAATTCTAAAGTGTATTAGTTTTAAAATGGTTAAATCGTGTCTTCAATAGTTTAACTTCTTTTATGCAGAGAGCATCCAAGAGGAGAATCATTATTAAACACTCAAAAGGGAGGAAAAAAAGTCTCTCAAAGCAGGACTGTCTGTTTAATAAATAATCCATTGAATTCGTGCAGCCTTTTCTTTCAGATAAAGAGCAACAGCAAGGCCGGTTAAAGAAACCCATCACGGCAAAATCCACACCCAACAGAAAGTGTCTAATAGAGTGAGATGGCAACACAAAGGGCTGAAAGAAGCTTGTCTTTGTAGAGAGAACAAAGACACTTCTGGCAATTAGAAGCTTGTTCATCTGTTTTAGCTGTGCTAGAGGGGAATCGGGGGAAACTAGCATTTGGGGTGTAGCTGGGGTGCCCCTCCTCCAAAGCAGGTGGCAGAAGCACATCACTGGTGGGAGAAAATAATGATCCAATCAGTCACCTTAGTATGGTACTATTCTAAATGTGTTAAAGCCTAATTTGTGTTTCCAGGTTCCCATTAGCCAGCTGTTCTAATGCTTGATTTTTATCTGCTATATGGACATGTATTTGTAAGCTGATGTGGGGATAAGCAACAGCAGAAATAGAAGTCTAGATTGGATGCCCCTCATGGGGACTGGCACTAATCTGGCAGGCAAGGCACTGTGGCTCTAGGACCGTTTCTCCACCATAGAGCCTCTCGTCTGCACCTCCACATCTGTAACCTGTGCTCTGGTCAGACCGGTGAGGATGAGTTTCCAAATAAGACCCCCCAGGGCCTCCTGAGCAGCTAGAGGCTCCTGGCCTGACCTCCTTCCCCGCGGTGTGTTGTCCTGCGGTGCACTTCCATGGAGAGCAGCCGCTCCCCTTCCCACACAGACTCAACTGGCCCGTATGCCTCCCCGGGCTCCTCCACCTGCCGAGACCTATTTTAACCCTGACACAGAGAAGGCCTCCACAGGTATTTAAATTAAATCATGAATTAATGAATATAAACTAGCGAGTAGTATGTAGCTCCATAAACAGAATGTCTTAACTCCCTTCAACCACGCTTACCCTAGACATTCTTAGAAGGAAAGGTATTTTAGGCTACTTGGTTTGGGCAGTTAAGGATCTACAATGCCCTACCCCGTCCCATTCTCCTGAGCAGCAGCCAGAGCAGCCTAAAGTTGTTCTTGGGGAGGGCTGTGCGGCAGCAGGCTCAGAGCCAGCCGCTTGCTTCTGGACAGGAGTGGAAAAACCAACTTTACAACAGAGCATAATTCAACTTGATAACCAAATAATACCATTTTGTTCACTAAAAAAAAGAAAAAAGGGGGGGGGCATCTAAGTCTTCAATAAGTTGAGCAAACTACCAAATATACAAAATACTAGGATTCCAAATGTAAAACTGTTAAAATGAATAACTTCAGGTCAAGAACAAAAATCATGGAAAATGAATGGTGAAAGCATTTGCCTAACTCGTTTTAGCTCTCAAGTTCTAGTCCCTGAGAGCATCTGGCGGCTGGGAGCACACACAGGGCACAGAAACAAAGGTTCCATACTGGGAAAGACACAAGTGCTCTGGGATGATGACAGATTTAACCCAGCGTTATCCTTCCTTCTGTCAGACAAATGGCTACAAAAGAGGCATTTAAAATGCTGGCTCTGTGACCACCTGTTCTTGAGTCTACCCAAGAGTCTCAATGGTCTTGGCATTCCACATAAAAATAGTCACTAGATATTTATTCAGTTTCTACTCAAGTCCAAGCCCTTAGATGCCACCACTGTGTCCTCCATCCAAGAGAGGCTGAGTCCAGTAAGAGAGACAGACAATAAGTCAGTGCAGTGATTTGCCCTGGAAGCCATTAAAGAGCTGGATACTGGCTGCTGATAGGGCCATTAAGAAAAACTCAGGTGGCCCCCAGCAGGGTGACTGGGAGCATGGAGACAGGATTCAAAGAGGAGGGATGTCCAGAAGGAAGGCGTGCAAAATGATGACGGCCACCAAGGACCATGGCCAAAGTGGGAATGAAATATGGACAGAGGGGCAAGACAGGCTTGCCCTCCAGGCAAGCATATCTGAAGGGCTTTAAACAGTCAACCAGACTAGAGTACAGGATGTGTGGGACAGCACTGAGTTGCTAGGAGAGGTGGGGGCTGGGCAGGTAGATGGAATTGATAGTGAATATTTTGATGGGGAGTCTGGACTCCAGCCTATAGATGGGCGCCCCCTAAAAGGTTCAGAACAAGTGAAAGAGCAGGAATGAAGTCATTTCTTTACTCTTTAATTCATGTAGATAATTATCCATGGGTATTCAGATTCTCACCTTATTTAAAGATACATAAACATTCATGCTGAGTACCAAACACTTTTGCTACCTCTCCATTTACTTATTTCCATTTACTCGTGCCTATCCTTGCTAATCTATCTGAGACCTATATGTGTTTTATTCGAGATAAATATCTGAGATATTTGGTGAGTTCACAGTCAAGCCTGTCCCTTCCTGCCGAGTGGTTATGTTTCCCCCTTTGGTCATGAAATACAGAAAAGATGCTCCCTTCTCCTTTTGGCTGAATACTCACCTAATCACACAACTTCAAGGACCACAACACTAAAATATTGACATGACTTCCAAACCCTGACATTTCACCAAATATAAGTCCAGCTTTCTTCATAATATATCCAAATGTCATTCCTAAATGCACCTTCATCAAGATTACCTGGTCCAGCCCAAGTCTCCTGAATGAAGAGGTCAGGGATTTGGCTTTTTAGCAAGGTCCCCAGGAGATTTTTAATCTCACTGGAATGTGCAACTGACTCATCCAGATTTAGGCAACCTTATGGAAAAACATAGTCTCATGGGTATTTTGAAAGTGACTGGCTCCAATGTAAATAGAAGTTATTTAGGCATTTTACTAAAGCAGAGTTTTTAGTTCCTCAGAAATATTTAGTAACTGCTGTAAAAGTTTACGATATTTTGCCAGATAAAATGGTCCTTTGGCGTCTTCTTCCTCTTCCCTCACTAGTCCCACTTCTGATGATGAGCTTACTGACTTCACACCTCTTCTTTCCATGTCAATGCCTCTTGCCAGAGTCTTAATTAAAAGCATCAGGAAAGCATGTTGGCCTCTAGCCTCTCACCATAAGAGCTACCTATTCAGGAGACTGTCATTAACTCCATCCTGTATTCTTGGCTTAACTACTCATTAAGTAAGCACGGTGGGCACTGAAGGTTTGAGGAGCTGTGAAAGAAATGGGGAAAATGAAGGATTAGAATATTGGGTGGATGGACTGGATTCACAAAAAAATGAGGAGCACTGGGGAACTCTGAAGCTGGGGAAGTGGAGGCACGCTGGCCAGGGAAGGTTTGAAAGTACTGACCTTGAGTAAGAATGTGGCATAATGGGAGTTAATAGCAAATTTAATATTATTCACTGTTCAAAGGAGCCTTTTCTTTGTGGAGTAAAAATGAAGCTATTTCACTGGATATAAAAAAATGGCAATATTTCTGACTGTCCTTGTATATTTTTAGCTGTCCAGAAGAGATGACTATCTTATAACCATAGTTAATGCATGATTTTCAATGGTTCAGATTTTCCATGTTGCAGATTTGGGTATGACATTTTGGGATCTCTTTGTGTTGTGGGAAGATAGACTTTTTTTTTTGTTAATGATTTAGAATAATTTTTATCTGAGTCTTAAAAGATTTTGTTCTTTTTGAAGACCCTTTTCTCTTTTTAAAATGACAAAAGAGGAGAAAAATAGAGCTGAGAAGGCATTTCAAAGCAATTTTGTCCAGTCCCCTGGCCCATGTGGGAAAGAATTTTCCATATGAGCCATTTCAGACAGTAATTTGTTTGGACACAAATGCTACGACATTCAAACACAGCATCCAAGTCTGGATTGCTCCAGACACTAGACAGCAGAGGTACTAAAAGGAGGAACTCATGAGGCCTGAGAATAAAAAACAGATCAGTCAGGCATGAAAATGCTAGTTTATTAGTTTTAAGGAGTCCATATCCACTCCCAAGAACTGTAGTAAAAGGACACCACCTGCACCCCGCACCCCAATGCACGGATATGATTTGGTTCTGCATCTTCACATAGGACACCGTTGGAACAGTGGGGAAATTTTCATTTTGCATTTCAACAACTATACACGAAACACTTGTACAGGCATTTGGGAAGAGCTCATTCATATTAGGTGTTCTCCCTCATACTTTGTTCGCAGGAGGAGAAACTGGACAACGTCATGAACTATTTGAGTGCGTAAGTCATGTGTTTGTTCACACGATTCTCCTCTAAAGCTATTGCTACCCAAAAACAGTAGACACTTAAAAATATTTAAATGAGGGCCTCCCTCTTTTAATGGTGGTGCAAGGGTGAAGTCCCAACGCGATCAAGCTATTGCCAGGCACTAAGGCATGGGTTTGATCCCTCAAGTCTGACCCACTGCTCTCCTTTTCTGCTCCCGGTCTCTGGCAAATCCTCTCACTCCCAGCACCTCTGGCCTACACCCTGGTTCTTGAATGCATAAATAAATAAAAAGAAATCTTAAGAAATCATTTAAATGAGCACGTGAATTGGAATTAGGCTCTAATTTTGGATGCACCATTTCATCTTTAGGAAAGTATTATGAAAAAATGAAGATGAAGTCAGAGAATAGCGTTACAGAGCCTCATGATGCTGTTGTTCGTGATGGCCAAAAAGTGGAGACAGTAACTGTAAAAAACCGGGAGTGTTTCAATTATGGTATACACACATAATGGAGTACTATGAACTTTTTAAAATGGATTATATCAAAGTATGTAATGATAGGAAACATAAGTTGATTATGTAAAAGCAGTTTACCAACTTTCAATAACTACAGTATTTATCAAAACTCACTGTAGTGTTTATCATAGGGTCTTAAAATTTTAAACGATTTTGCTTCCTTATTGGGTTTATTCTTACTTTTTACAGAGAATGTATGATGTATTATATTTATAGCAATTAAGAAATTTTCCTTCTCTCTCACCTGAAACTGCATGACACTTGTAATTAGTACTTCCCTTGATTAAGCTGTATCAAAGGTGATTAGTAAAGTCATTAGTCATTAGAAGTTTCTGCTTAGACAAAAACTCAAAGACTTAGAATGTGAAAAAAAAAGTACAGGAGGGCAGATGTTTTCATTTATATTAAGAAGTGGTGTTTCTAATGTGAATCAGAATTTTTGGTGCCATAGAAAACATAATAAACCACAATTCAGTCAAACAAAAGGAGGTCCTGGCTGTCACACAGGCTCTAGGGAAGGGAAGATGGCTATGTGGGGCATGTTCCAAGGGCACTTTCTGGTGTTGGCCAGGGTGTGCAGTTCCGAATGATGGAGTGGGGGGTCTCTGAAGGAAAACACTGCAGTGAAGAATCCTAAGATGCCAAGTGACTAACAGGGAGGAGCACTATGCTCCAACCAATGAAAGGAATGAGTAAATACCAACAGTCCTCCCTTTTCATCAACTGGCATCAAAGTCACTGTCTTACTCAGCTTGGGCTGCTATGACAAAGTGCCACAGACTGAGCAACTTAAATAGTAAACATTTCTTTCTCATAGTTTGGAAGCTGAGAAGTCCAAAGGCATGTTATTGCCAGATTCTTTCCCTAGTTTGTACAGAGTCAACTTCTCACCATATGTTCATAAGGCCTTTTCTCCCAGCATAAGGAAAAGCTCTGATGTCACTTTCACTTCTCATAAGAGCACTAATCCCATCATTGGGGCTGCACCCTCACGACCCCATCTAACCCTAACGACCTCTCCAAGGCCCCACCATATGACACCATCAGATTGGGAGTGAGGTGCAATACAATAATTTTGAAGGAGCACCAATATTTAGTCCACGTCACTCACCCTGGCTTTTGTTACGTTCTAATTTATTGTAGCTGAAACTATAATTCTGAGAAAGAAAAATGAATTTTGCACAACAGGCACGGAACAGACTCCAGAGGTGGAAATGGCTGGTGCACAACAGAGGACAGGTCACGTGTTTGGAAGAGGGGCGCATTTATGCAGGACCTTCTTGGTGCCAAGCTACCTCCGTTACTCATCTCACAATTTCTGTGAGCTCAATTTAAGGTCTGGATGGTATCCATGAGAAAAGCAAGGCTCAAGCAGGTCCGGTTACACAGCTAAGAAAAGGCTGAATCCATACCCAGTGCCCTTTGCAATTAGCTATAAAAATTAGTAATTTAATTTCTATGAGAGCAGAGATCACTGTCTGTCTTGTTCACTGATTATCCCAAGGATACAGAATACCTGTACCCACCACCTAGTGAGTATTCAGAAACTATTATGTTGGGTAAATAAGTAAATGAATCAAGACAAAACTGTAAGCAGCATGGAAGCATCAAAATCATTACATCTTTCCTCTTCAGTGAAGTCATCACAGGCAGATATTGCATACTGCACCCATAAAAACTGGGTGGTTATGTCTGGTGTGCACGGTGTTTGAAGTGACAAGGAACACATCTCAATGTTGTTTGTAAATATAATTAATTGCTAAGAGATGAGCTTGTCTAGAAAAATACTCATTCCAGTTGGAGAGAGGATTCCTGGCTGACAGCAATAATCAGCCTGACAGAGTAATAATACTCTGTCTCCTGAAGCTGCCCATCCAGACTTTCACCTGTCCTGGTTGCAGCTGCCCATTGGGACAGGCGAGCTGCCAAGGAGAGCTGAGAACAGGGCAAGCTGCCATCAGCTGGTGCAGCCAACCTGATGAATCTTCCGCCTTTGCAGCTGGCATTACACTTTTTATTGCAGCCCTGTCCTTGAATACAGTTCAAGCAAAGGGGTTTAACATTTCAGTCAGTCCCCAACTCAGTCCATTCCAAATTCAATGCAAATCATGCCAAATAACATTAACAGTCATCTCACATAAGTGCTTCCTCTGAGCAACTTCCCTTGAAATCTTCCCCATGCAATTTCTGTTAGAGACTTAGTTCAACACCCTAATCAAACACTACAGAAAAGAACAGAATAGACTATACCCTGATAGATGAGTTGCTGTATGCATCTGTCTAGAACCAGGCTGGACCTCTCAGCATGTGTACATTTGCTTTTGTCCACTGGAATTGGCATCAAGGGCAAATTTGACATCAAGAGCAAATTTTCTTTAAGCCCTTGGGTGCCAATATAACAGAACTTTTAACAAAGCAACTCTCTAGACTTCTATTCTGTTCTAGAAAATGTGGCCACCATCAGCTTGTAGGGCTCTGAGAGCCTTCAGGGAAATGATGCAGTCCAGGAGGCCTCTTGTTACAGGGGAGCCAGCAGGGCCCTGAGGACACAGTGCTAATAACGTCCTCACTCTGTGCCCCCCTGTCCTCCTGTCCTGCATCGTCACAGTTGTAGACGGAATTAGAGCACATTTGTAACAGATCCTAGCACTCTTTGGCACAAAAAGCCAATCTTGTACTTCTTTTACAATAATATACAAATTATATTTAAATTATTTAAAATAATGATTCTTTTTTCTCCACATGTTGAGATAGAAATTTCATTTCCCATTTGCATCATTTCATTAGTCATCATAGGAGCCTAGAGTATAATTATTATTTGTATTATTCACACAATAGTAACATGTACTTAATTCAAAAGCATGTGTGTAGAACACTTTATTTTTCTACAGGAAAAGAAAGACAAACATAAAAGGAGCTGAGTTTTTTTTAATCAAATAAATGATTTTTAAAACTATGTTTAGTGTAAATGTGTAAAGCCAAATATTTTGTAAGTATTTAGTCAGTAAAATATTACTGAAATAGGCTCTAGTAAAATGCCTGATAGTTATTAATAATAAAAAGAATCCACTGTGGGCTTTTTAGTTACGCTGATTTCCAACCTGACTGGAGAATTCCTAAGTAGAGGGTCAAGCTACTTGCCATTTGAAATCACCAGCAAAATTCAAGGAACACGAGATGGCACACTCGTGTAGCTCTCCACCTTGCCACGGACTTTGCAGTCAACACTGGTGGCCTCATATCTGAAGGGCAGTCTGCAAATATGGCTGGCAAGTAGATAGTGCCGTGGGGCTGAACAGGCCTGGATTCATATCGTGGCTGTGTGTCACTTACTAGCCCTGTAACCTTTAGCAAATAAACAATGTCAGTTTCTCCACTTGTAACAGGAGATGAGAACACAGTCTTACACGATTTATCTAATGATACTATCATGAGATAATATAAAATAAAACTTAAGGGACTGCTTAGCAAGTGCTCAAGATATGCCATGTGTTTATTTGCTGTTGTTTGTTTAAATAGCTGCTTAAATCTAGATTGATTACATATACAACTGCTTGTTCATGAAACACCAAAAGATGGCCTCCACGCACCCTGTCCAGGAGGCTGGACATGAGGAACTTCCTGTCCCATGTTCACTGGCTTTATGGAGTGCCACCTCCAGCATATGAAGGCATGGTGGCACCAACTAGGCTCAACTCATCTTTTGCTAGAACTTACTAGCTCTCAGTCTGGGGCAACTCACTTAAACTCTCTGAATTTCAGGTTTCCTCACTTGTAAAAATAAGGAAAGTCTCTGAGAATTATTGCAAAGGTTGATCAAGACAATACGTAAAGAACACAGAACAAAATGCCACGGTTAAAGTTTGTGGAGCCCTCCTGTAAATTTTTTAAGCCCTCCTATAAATTTATGTTAGAAATGTGATAAGAATGATACTTGCTTTACTTCCTGTAAAAATTAATAATAATTAATTCTCTAATAATGTCTTCAACCATCACACACCATCCCTATTTTAGAGGAAAGGTAATAGAAACTCAGAAAGATTAATTTTCACGCCCCAGGTCACAGAGCTAATAGGCACCAGAACTAGAACTGAACCTATTCTGTCTTATTCCATAGGCCAATGTGTGTTAATATCTCCTAGTACAACCTGCCCTAGTCCCTTAAATAAAACGACTCACAGTTCAATTCAGTACGTAAACAGTAGAATCACTAGGCATTTGATTGTTTCTCTAAATTGTGACCTTTCTGATACTAGTATCAGTCTCTGGACCAGTGGTAAATTTGCATATCAGGACTTTCTCATCTGGACACATGTCACAACATTAAGTATAAAGGATGTTCTGGTATGTGAAGTGCATCATCACTGTATTAGATTTAACAGCTAATCTAGTCTAGACATGGTAAAGAAGGCTGTCAAGAGTCTCGGGAACTGTTTCTAAAATCAGCATATCACCAGCATGCACTTTCCCCAAAACCCCAAAACACACACGGTACAAGAAATCCAGGAACTGACTGAATCATCAAAAACGACACTTGCAGGGAGCAAATGCAGTCACTTACTAGAGCTCTGAAAATCAATTAAGCTTCCTCTAAAAAATCCTTCTGCATTTAGGAGAAATAAGTTGTAGGGTAATGAAAAGGAAAATCTTTCCTTCTACCATGGTAAGTCATTGGTGCTGGGAGGGCTTATGCTACATAAAATGTCCTGTGTTCTTGGTTTGCTTCATTTTGGGGTTCAGCAGTGTTTGCTTTGGTCAAAGTAGATTTTCCTCTTCCTCTTATTCATGCTGGCAGGAATGAGATGAAGACCTTTTGAAAAATACTGTGCTGATATTTTCTTGCTACATTCGGTGAGATGGCTGAATCATACAACTCTGTAAGACCTGAATCGAAGTATAAGTACTGCCTGCTCATCTCCTGATCCATCTTCATGGAGAAGCACGTTTTCCTGGTCATTTCAAAAGTCTGCTTTTGTCTGCAACCTAATTTGGTAGCAGTGATTACAAACAATCTCTAAGAATGGGGCCTTTGGGGATCTGGATCCATAGCTCACTGTGACAGCTGAGCATCCATCAGATGGAAGACTGTGGAAAGGTGTCCATTAATCCTGACAGGGCTTGCTTTCCCACAAATGTTCAGTCCTGATGCAGGATATGGCATGTATGCAGTCAACTGGAACAGACAAATCCCTGCAGTGTGGGTGTACATTATGCCCACTGGTAAAATACCACTTTCTCATAAAGACAGAGTGAAAGTTTATCAAGTAGAAGCTATAAATATTATGTAATTTAAGAAATAACCACAATTGCTCATAGTTCCACTCTTCTACCTATTAGATATG
Source organism: Galemys pyrenaicus (assembly GCA_019455555.1). Lineage (NCBI taxonomy): Eukaryota > Metazoa > Chordata > Mammalia > Eulipotyphla > Talpidae > Galemys > Galemys pyrenaicus. Next base: position 2,575,268 of record JAGFMF010012151.1, on the reverse strand, counting down.
TAAATCTTTGAGAAAGTTACCCAACTTTCCTAAGCCTCGGTTGTCTAAATTGAGATAATAGAGCTCCACATAAGGTTCTCTTGTAGTTTAAATGAGAAAATTCATGTGCATGAATTAATATTTGTCAATGCTTATTGTAACAGATGGTACACAGTAAATATCATATAAATTATTATTCATTAAATACAATGTTAAGCTTAGTTAAGCTGGCAGATGGAAAACAATAAATGCTTGATGTTATTGTTAATATTATCAGTCTTCATCATCATCAGCACTATGTCAAGTTCTATGTTAGGTATAATAAAGGGAAAACATAAGTTGAAAACTTATAGACCTTCCTCCCGGCATATGGAATATTCACCAAGAGAGACCACAAACTATGCCAATGAACAATCTCAATAAGTTCCAAAAGACTAAAATAGTACAGAATATATCCTAAAACTATAATGGTAGTTAAAAACAAAAAATAACAACAAAAAACCCAGTAACACCTCAATCTGATAAAGGACATCTACACAAAACTCACAGAAATTCTTAATAATGAAAGATTGAAAAGCTTCCTAATGAAGTTAGGAAAAAGACAATGATGTCTGCCCCTATAGTTTTATTCAACACTGTAATTAACAGAAATTCTGGTCAGGGCAATTAGGTAAGAAAAGAAGGATCCAGGAATAGGTAAGCAATCACTTATATATGGAAACCCACAAAAAAACCCTATAGAGCTAATAAACAAGTTCAGCAAAGTCACAGGATATAAAATCAATACACAAAACCAGCTGTATAAAACCATACTACCAATAATAACATGAAAGGGAAATTAAGAAAATTCCATTTATACTAACAGCAAAAGAATTAAATAATTAGGAATCAATGTAATCAATGGAGTGCAAGGCTTGTTTACTAAAATCTACAGTGTTACTAAAAAAAAATTAAAGGAGACTGATTAAGTGAAAAGACAACATGGCTTGGAAGCTTTAATACTGTTTGATGAGAGTACTCCCCAAAGTGGTTGATAGATTCAAGGCAATCCCTATCAAAATTCTTCTATTTTTGTAAAACTAGATAAGCTAATCCCCAAATTCACATAAAATCACAAGGAGCCCCAAACAGCTAAAACAATATTGAAAAAGAACAAAATTGGAAAACTCATGCTTTTTGATTTGAAAACTTACCACAAAGCTATAGTATGAAAACAATGTGGCATCAGCACATGGTTAAACATCAAAGTTAATGAACTAAAATTGAGAGTACAGATATAAAGCCACACATCTATGGCCGACTAATTTCACATTATTTCAAAGTGGAAATAACTTAAATGTCCATCAACAGATAAATGGAAAAACAAACCGTGGTATATTTGCATAATGAAAGACTATTCAGCAATAAAAAGGAGCAAGTTGCTGATATAGTATAGCTGTATTTGGCAAACACACTGAATGTGAAAATACTGATTCAGAGAATACATACTTATTTCACTTATATCAAGTTCCAGAGCTGCCAAAAGTAACCATTTATTCCAACAGCTTGGTCCTCAGCGGATACAGGGAGCGATGAGCTGATTGCAAGGGAACTGAGGACACTTTCAGAATGATTATAATGCTCTATACCTTAATTAGGGAGCTGTTTACATTAGTGAATACATTCAGGAAAACTCCTAAACTAAAAAGATGTGTTTTTATTGTATGTAAATTAACCTACAATGTTGGTAAATATTTTTTTCTTAGATCGTGGTGCATTTTTGTGTGGTAATTGGTTTTTCTCCTTAGGCATAGTCCCTGTAGTTCTCCTGCTAATATATCACCTGCGAACCATTACCATACTCCAAATATTTTTAAAATTCATGGTATCAGGAGAGGATGGCACTGGTACACTATCAGGTAGAGGGAAATAAGTGGAGACAGGTTAATCTCCTAATGTCCTGTGTACTTTGCTAATGTTTGAAAACCCTGTGACAAAACCTCATTGACAACACTGGGTAGGAAGAGAGCAAATCATAAATACAATGAGAAACACGCTCTGAAAAGTGTCATTAACTGCTGAGGTGACTACTACTGTCAGGCCAATAGGAGGACCTTACAGGGCAGGCAACAATCTGAACTTTGAAGGGGGGAAAAAAACAAAATACACTCAAGGGAGGAACTGCAAGGTGTGGTTGGAAGAAAATTAATGTCAGAGGCACTCACACACCAAAAATATATATAGACATACAAAAAATAGCATCTTGCTCAGGGAACACGGACAGTTCAAAGTAGATGAGGACAGGCTAGTGACTGAAGGGAAAACAGATAAGGACTGTGCAGGGCCAGGTCCCCAACATCAAGAATTCCAATTTAACTCTGCAGATGACCAGGAGTCATACAAATCAAAAGAAGTTCGCTCCAGTCTGGACTAGAAGGAGCAAGGAGAGAAACTCGAAGCAGTGGAAGCCTGCACATAAGTGCTGTAAAGTAAGGCCCAAGAGCGCGTCAGCAAGGAGGAAAGTTCAGTACCTGCTAATAGGCCTGAAGCAGATTGCAAATTCAAAACCTATCGTTTCTCTCAAAACGAAATTTGTCCTAACATCTCATCCATTTTCACTATCAAAAACCATTAGTAGCACCAGACCCTCCCTGTGATCTCAAAGGAAAGGATAAGCCACTGAGCATAACATTCTCACCTTCTCTACCACCCAACGCACAACAAGGTTTCAAAACAGTGGAGGACACATGTTCTTAGGAATGACTGCTTTCCTACAGCTTGCTGCATGGGAAGCCGATTTAGGACTACGCCATTTCCTCTTTCTTCACAGTTGTTCTTGTCCGTAAATCTGGAGTTTGCACTTAATCTTGCTGCTCATCTCTCTCCCACATCCCCTGGCCCAGAAGAGATGTGACTGCTGAGTCTTGCCACTCCATTTAGTTTCTGGAGACAGCTTGGACACAAGGCTATTCCCTCATGGCACAGCATGTTTAGCTACTCAGAGGAAAACAGGAACAACTTTCTGCACTTTCCATGGAGAAAGCAATGTTCCATAACATCCCTCCACCGAGAATCACGAGGATGAAGGAACAATGCAGTGTTATATCAGGTGGGGAGTGCAATAATGACTTCTCCGAATCTAGTATTCACCCAGCCACGAAATATTTAGTAAGCCCCTGTACTGTTGGGACACCAGAGGAGGGAAGCTGGGGCATCCTGAAGGCAGCTCACACACTCCTATCAGAGCTCTCAGAAGGCATGCCAGTCTCCCCTCCACCCCCAGATCTTGTGACAAGGGGTTCTGGCTGCAAACAGTGGCATATTAGCAGCCTAGGGCACAGCCGTGACAAATGTTCCTGGCACTCAGAGGATAGAAGATGCTCAGCTCAGAAACTGATGCCTTGATATTGTTGGCATTGGGAGGAGCAGAGACTCTTCTCTTCTCAGGGACCTGCAGAGCAGATGAATCACTGCCCCCTGAAGCTCTGACCTCCAAAACTTGGGGAAGAGGCCATTAAGAGAATTGGGAGAATTGGGTCAAGCCCCTCCCCTGAGCCCTTGCCCCATAGGTGAACCCATTGTGCCCCTCCCAGAGAGCATTCTTTGCCTCCTTATTCACCCAGACCCAGCTCCAAAGGCACATCCCCCATGAAGCTTTTCCCCAAGATAGAGTTCTCACTATTATTTTATGCTTTGGAGGAGATGGCACTGTAGCTGGACTTAAAGAATGGAGAGAATTTGGGGGAGGGGGGCGCTATATGTACATAAAATTTACAGGGGCCAGTTACAGTGTGAAGTCATGGAGGAGTGAATGTCGTCACTCAGTTATTCATTCATCCATTCAATACACACTATTGAGTTCTGAGTAGGTGCCAGGCGCAGTGCTGAGGATTCAGTTGAGATGCTGATAAAAGCAGTCTCATCTACCCTGAGAGGCAGCTAGTGAACAAGGGCTATTTTCTCTCACATTGTAACAGGGTAGTCCCCCCAAAAAGGGAAAGTTCCAAAATCCCTGTCCCACCCTAAATGGGGTGGAGCTACACAGAAATAAGAAGATGCTGCAGAGGAGGTTGGAGACAGAAGGAAGGGAGGAAGAAGAAAGCAGGATGGAGAGCAGCAAGGAGACCTGGAGGAGGCACGTGAAGCAAAAAAACATGTAAAGAAACTATACTTTTTGATCTTAAGCTTGTTAAAACAAATGTGAGTAAAAGACCTGTGGGAAGCTTAATAATAGCAACTTTCATTTTAATTTTAATTTTGCTCTTCTCCTTCCAAATTTGTCTAACTTTAACCCTTTTTGACTTTTTTAGAAATTTTTTCTTTATTTATATATATTTGACATCAATTGTAATCCCCATGGATTCCCCATCACCATTTCACCAGTACACCATCACCTCAGCCCCTTGTGCTCTTATCTGCCTTCTTATCAACCCTCTCTCTGCCCCTCCCCACCAAGTGTCCCCAATTTGTCCTTGTCTTTTTGTTTTTGTTGTGTTTTTATTATTATTACTGTTATTAGTAGTATTATTCTTTTCCTTGATCCTTATTTGGTTCCCTTATATTCCTCATAGGGGGAAACCATCAATAGTTTTCTTTTGCCTTCTGATTTATTTCGCTGAGCATAATCCCTTCCAGCTCCATCCAGGTTCCTATGAATGTGTCCAGTTTATCTTTTTTGATTGCTGAATAGTATCTCATCGTGTATATGAACCACATCTTCCTGATCTAATCATCTGTTTTTGGGTATTTAGGTTGTTTCCAGGTCTTACCTATTGTATATAGTGCTGCTATAAACATAGGAGTGCAGGTTTCTTTTGAATCAGTGTTTTTATGTCTCTTGGGTATATTCCTAGGAGTGGGATTGCTGGAGCATATGAAAGTTCCATTCTTAGTAGTTTGAGGAACTTCCATACTGCTTTCCATAATGGTTGGACCAGCTTACATTCCCACCAGCAGTGTAAGAGAGTTCCTTTTTCTCCATATCCTTGCCAACATTTGTTGTAACTAATTTTTTTGGTATGTGCCAGTTTCACTGGTGTAAGATGGTATCTCATTGTAGTTTTGATTTGCTTTTCTTTGATTACAGGAGAAGTTGAGCATTTTTTTCATATGCCTGTTGGCCATTTGCATTTCCTCTTTGGAGAATTGCCTTTTTAGCTCTTCTTCCCATTTTTTGACTGGATTATTTACTTTATTTTTGTTTAGTCTGCTTAGTTCTTTGTGGATCTTTGTGGTAAGTCCCTTGTAAATTGTGTTGTGTGCAAAGATTTTCTCCCAGTTGGTGGGTTGTTGCTTTGTTTTGTTTAGCATGTCCTTTGCTGTAACAGAAGATTTTAAGCTTGATGTAGTCCCAGCTGTTTATCTTTTTCCTTCACTATCTTTGCTTTAGGTGTTGTATCTCCAAAGATGTCATTGATGTGTATGTCATGTAGGGTTTTGCCTACTTTTTCTTCTAGATATTTTATGGTTTTAGGTCTTATGCCTAATTCTTTAATCCATTTTGAGTTGACTTTTGTGCATGGTGAAAGGCAGTATTCTAGTTTCATTCTTTTGCATGTAGCAGTCCAGTTTGCCCAGCACCACTTATTAAACAAGCTGTCTTTATTCCACTGCATATTCTTTGCTCCTTTGTCAAAGATTAGTTGTTCATAAGCTGTGGGTTTATTTCTGGGCTTTCTAGTCTATTCCATTGGTCTATGTATCTGTTCTTGTTCCAATACCATGCAGTTTTTATTATTGTGGCTTTGTAGTAAAGTTTGAAGTCTGGAAGTGTGATCCCTCCACTTCCCTTTTCTTCAGTCAGGAGAGCTTTGGCTATTCGAGGTCTTTTGTGTCTCCATATGAATTTCATCAATTTTTTTTCCTATTTCTTTGAAGAATGACATTGCAATTTTTATTGGAATAGCATTGAATCTGTAGATTGCTTTTGGTAGGATGGCCATTT
>JAGFMF010012151.1:2543282-2569316 GCA_019455555.1 Galemys pyrenaicus | reverse complement strand
TTTTTCCATTTCTTTGTATCTTCTTCTATTTCTTTTAGCAATGTTTTGTAATTTTCTTTGTAAAGGTCCTTCACCTCTTTTGTTAGAGTTATTCCCAAGTACTTAATTTTTTTGTTTGTTTCAATTATAAAAGGGAAGGTTTTTGGATTTTTTTTTTTTTATTTCTTCAGATTGGTTGTTTGTAAAAAGGAAAGCTATTGGTTTTTGTGTGTTGATTTTGTATCCTGCTACTTTGCTAAACCAGACGATTAGCTTGATTAGATTTTCTGTAGAGCTTTTGGGGTTCTCTATGTATATTTTCATATCGTCTGCAAACAGTGATAATTTTACTTCTTCTTTCCCTATTTGGATACCTTGTATGCCTTTTTCTTGTCTTATTGGTCTGGCCAGGACTTCCAGTATTATATTGAAGAGCAGTGGTAAGCGATGGCATCCTTGTCTTGTTCCAGATCTTAGGGGAAAGACTTTTAGCTTTTCATCATTGAGAATGATATTGGCTATGAGTTTGTCATATATGGCCTTTATTATATTAAGATATGGTCCTTCTACCCAGAGAATTTCAAGGGCCTTCATCATAAATGGATGCTGAACTTTGTTGAAAACTTTCTCGGCATCTATTGATAGGATCAATGTGGGTTTTCTTCTTCTTTTTGTTGATGTGGTGGATTATATTTATTGACTTTCGGATACTGAACCATCCTTGTGTTCCTGGAATAAATCCTACTTGGTCATGGTGGATTATCTTGTTGATGCATTGTTGGATTCTGTTGGCTAAGATTTTGTTAAGGATTTTTGCGTAGGTGTTCATTAGAGAGATTGGTCTGTAGTTTTCTTTTTTGTGTTGTCCTTGTTCGGTTTTGGTATTAGTGTGATGTTGGCTTCATAAAATGTGTTTGGTAGAACTCCTTCTTTTTCGATTTTTTTAAATAGTCTATGTAGGATAGGTGTTAGTTCTGTTCTGAATGTTTTGTAGAATTCATTTGTAAAGCCATTTGGACCTGGAGTTTTATTTTTGGGAAGGTTTTGATTACTGTTTCAATTTCACTATTTGTAATTAGACTGTTTAGGTATTCTATATCTTCTTTATCTAACTTTGGGTGATTGTAAAGTTGCAGAAATTTGTCCATCTCTTCTAGGTTGCTGAACTTGTTTGCATATAGCTTTTCACAGTATTCTCTCATTATTCTTTGATTTCTGCTGTGTCTGTTGTGATCAGTCCTTTAAAATTGTAACAGTCTTTCCGTCTTGCTTCAAACTAATCCTATTTAGCTAAACTCTTACCCTCAAAAAAAAAAAAAATAGGTAACTTTAAATACTTAATAACTATATTTGTTACAGGGTAGGGAGAGGGGCACCCCAGAACCCCAAACCTGCCCTCTTTGAATGGGTTTTGCTATTCACCACTTTAAGACAAACATAAGATTTTTAATGGAAAAGAACTTTAATACAATTAGGGTACAATACAGAAAGGACAAAGAACATAGTTACTAAGTTAAGCATCCAAAGTTACCCATCTCCTTGAGGGTATAAGTTTAGACAAATAGAATTGGCCCAAAGCAAGGCTCAAAAGCCTGCCACAAGCTTAAAGGACCTTTTAGTAGAGACCCATAGAAAAGGGTAAGAAAGAGTTAGACAAATCCGGGAGGAAAAGAGCAAAATTAAAATTAAGATGAAAGCTGCCATTGTTAATCTCCCCACGGGTTTTTCACTCACATCTGTTTTAACCAGTCCAAGACTAAAAAGCAAGCACAGTTTTTTACATGTCCCTTTGCTTCAGGTGCCTCCTCCAGGTCTCCTTGCTGCTCTCCATCCTGCTTCCTGCTTCCTCCCTTCCTTCAGTTCTCCTATCTCCTCTCTGCAGAATTTTCTTATCCCTGCTCAGCTCCACCCACTTAAGGTGGAACCAGGATTCTGGAACTTCCCCCTTTCCTGGGGACCACCTGTTACATATTCTTTATCTTTTCCATATTATTCCCTAATTGTATTAAAATTCCTTTTCATTAAGAGCCTTATATATTTATCTTAATACGGCAAATGGCAAACTCATTTTATATTAGGGTTGCCCTGTAACAACATGACAACACCTTTTCCCATTAAAAAAAAAAAGATCTGCTTTGCTGGCAAATGCAGCCTCTGGGTCCTCTTGACCTGATGGATAAGTCTCAGAAAAAGAACTGGGGTTTCACAGCAGATTAATAGCAAAACCCTATAGGGATCTGCATACAGAAAAAAGAACCACAATCCTATCCTAGTTTTGTATACAAATAAGGCTTTTGTTTTCTGTTCTTGCTATAGGCTAGATAAGAAGCTTCTTAGAAATTTTATCTCTGGCACTAACAGTACATGTAGTTTTCTCAAGATTTTCCATTTATTTTTCTACAGAAAGAATGTTGGTGTCTAAAAGAAGTTGCCCGATCAGTTATATATGCCCTAGAAGTACTGATGAGCTAGATTATTCTGATCAAATTGAATACTACACTATTTATCATAAAAAGAGGGAAAGAAAGATAATTTGAACTTGGTTTCTCTTCAAGAACTAGTCAGAAAATTTGGAAAAGTAATTTTCATTATTCATGTCATACCTAGGACTGTGGTCCCATATTTATTTGACTGCTTCTGACCTTAACATGACTATATCATACCTATCTTCAGCTCCCTGTTCAATTAGTTATATGATTTATTAACCTCCAATAAATAAATTAAACACAGTTTTTTTAATGAGGAAAGTGTGATGTTTTTGGTTTCCTGGTGAAACAGAAAATGAGCCCAGAAGACAGGGCCAGGAGGGTGTGGTGGGGGGTTACAGTTCAACAAACACCACCAACACAAGTCAGACTCAGGTTAGAGAGGGGACCACCCAAACACCCTCATCCTTTATCTATCCAACAAGTACACGCTGCCAGGTCCTGGATGCCGATGGCTCCCACCAGGAACAGGTACCCTGCCTCAAGCAGACACACAAGGACCTGAAATATCCATCACGTGCCAAGGTCATGAGAAATTAGCATGGGATGCCAAGGGAGGAGCATGCATCTCTGGGAGGGGGAAGGGAGAAAGGAAGTGATGAAGTGAATAAACCTCAAAAGACAAAACAAAGGGAGCCAGACTAGCAGGGTGACTATTCCAGAGAAAGGAAGCAGCCCATGCAAAAATGGGGAAGTGACTGGTTCACAGTGCAAACTTCAGGTCACTCTGCTTGGAGGCTGAAGGAAAGCAGCAGGGGAGGGAGGGAGGGGTCCTGAGACATGGATGGTAGCACCTGTTAAACAGGTTTAACCAGAACCCAAACAACAGTCTTTCTGGATGAGCCTGAGCAACCAAGTACTTCACCTCTGAGTCTCAATTTCCTCATTTGCAAAACAAAGATAATAATAGCACCTCCCCCTTCCCCCCACCCCAGGGCTGAGAAGGCACACAACACTAACAGTCCTGCCCTCCAGGACTTTACATCAAAACACAAAACGCATGCAGTGTGAGTTCTTTGTTCTTAATACATAACGGGCCTCTCCCTGTCTCCTAACTTTTTTTCATCATCATCAATATTATTTCTCATTGGCTTGAATATTCTCAATATTCTTCCTACCAATCTGTAGTTTCTTTTCTTTTCTTTTTTTTTTTTTTTTGGCATCACTGCTGCTTTACTAAAAAGGGACCCAGGAGATTAGAGAGAGTAGGTGACTCCAAAGGACACTACTGAGGTGCTCTGGACCTAGCATCTGCTTCAGAGGCCCCCATCTGTATTTTCTGGGGACTCAAAAAGTCACCAGGAGCAAGAGCTAGCCAGATCATTCTACTTCTCCTAATTCATGCCCCAGTGTGAAGATATTGTCTTAACATGAATATTCATTGATAATTACAAAGCACATTTATTTCCTTTTTATTGGTAAATTAAAAACATCCCATGTGGAGAGACAACAATGACAAAAGAGTAAAACTATACAAGAAAAGTGACAAGGAAATTAAATGTGCTAAAAAGAACTTCCTGTGTTCCCTTGCGTTTTAAGGATATAGTCTGTTCATCTGATATTAACCAGTCATAAATAAAGGATTACCAAATTGAATCCAGCACTAAGCTTAAAAAATGAAAACTGATGTTAATGCCTCTCTGCTCTCCTATTAGGAAATGTATTAATATAATTAATCACATCACTATAAAGAGAAATAAGAGGAAATGACTGTTTTGATAGTGGAGGAGCAGGTTCCGAGGAGTGGTAGACACAGAAGCTCTGACTGCTGCCAGACCAAGAGTGAATGAAATGAGGAAGTAAAGACAGTTAGTTATAGGAGAATCTGTCAAGTCTAGGTGCAAATGAGCATAGGAAGAGAGATGGAGAAATAATGAGATGGGGGCACAGGGACAAGGGAGTGAGAGCCTGTGTGTGTGTGTGTGTGTGTGTGTGTGTGTGTGAGAGAGAGAGAGAGAGAGACAGAGAGAGAGAGAGAGAGAGACAGAGAGAGAGAGACAGAGAGAGAGAGAGAGAGACAGAGAGAGAGAGAGAGAGAGATGTGTGCCTTAAGATGTAAAATGTTAGAACATACTTACAGCCTGCAAGAAAGAGGCGAGTGTAGGGGGAATACGTAAACATTAGGAAAAGAAGTGAACCAGCCAACTATCAATAAGTTGCGTAAGTGGTTAAGAGCAAAGACAATTTGGAAGACAGACAGGTTTGAATCCTGCCCTCATCACTCACTAGCTGTGTGACACTGATCAAGTTACCTAACCTCTCTGTACCTTAGATCCTTACTTGTAAAGTGAAAATAATAAAGGTGCCTTCTTCAAGAGCTATAAGCATTACATGAATTCATGTTTGTAAAATATAAAAAATTGTGCTCCAAAATAGCACAAGTAAGAGACTTCTAGTAAGCATGGAATACTGAGCAGTATTAAGTACTATAGTATCATGTACAGAATTCTATCTCTGTATTACAGATAGATATTACTTCTGTCTGACTGAGTCTGTAGAGAAGCATAGAAACAAAGAACTAAGAGGATGTCGATCAGAAAGAGTTGAGATCAAGAGTTGCCGATTTCATCTACAATCATCATCAAAAAGGGGATTCCACAGGTTCTGAAGATAAATCAGCCACAAACCCCAAACTTCCAGTTTGTTCCAGGATGACCTTGCTCATTATTATGAAACAAAGACACAGCACAGGGGAGGAAGAGGGCACAGCAACCAGAGCAGGGCCCACGCAAAGGAGTCCAACAACAGGTGTCAAAGAGGACCTTTCTGCTCTGTTCAATGTGCTTCATTGCTATTTGAACCCATGACAATGAAAATATGTTTGTGTAGTATTTAGATAGTTTTAAAAGTAAAAGTGTAAGATGTTATACTGAGGGCCAAGTGAGTGAAGAGTACGTGGGATCTCCTTGGGTTCTTTTGTTGGCGGGGCGGTTATCATTCGTCACTGAAGTAACATTAGTTTATGACACTGGCTGATTTGGGGGCTTAGATTCACACGACAGCATGGAGTCTCACATGCCTCAACTTAAAAAAAAATTAATAGTGTGCTTGAAAGGAAAGCCTGCATTGCCTTCCTGCGATTCCAGCCACTGCAGAGACATGCAGATGAGCATATATATTATATAAAGAGACTGCAACCGTGACAAAAGGCAAGTTTTTTGCCATGCACATGGTGATGCCCAGGTTTCAGAAAGGCTATGGCCGGTCAGAGTGCCCTTTGCCCTGGTCCACTTGCCATGCTCATAGTCTTGGCTCAGTCTCGCCACTCAGATTTCCTGTGGGGTCAGTACATCAGGAGCTGGCCCAGTGCTCAGAGGAAGAGACACGGAAGTCAAATCCACAACACTGATAAATGAACCCCTCTACAGCCTGTTAGCTAAGAAAATAGGTTTTATTTACAAGGCAGACTTGAGTTCAAATTTCTCTGCTATCACTAACTGTGTGACTCTGGGTGATCTTCTTAAACTATCAGAGTCTCTGTTTCCTCACCTATAATAGGCAATTGTAGCAGCCTTATTTGGAAGGTGAAATGTCAGAGACTTTAAAACAAACACAGTGAATTAAATCAGTAATTGGCATCTATCTGTCCTCTGAAATCTTTATTATAACGATGGTTGAGGTATAAAAGGAGTCTGACATAAGGGAAAATAATAAACCAGCTTGAACAGAGTGAGATGAAACCTGAAGACATCTAGTCAGCGTCCTTACGAAAACCAAAGTGTAAAAGAACTGAAAGTAAGCTTAGCGACTCCAGGTCTCTACTTAAAAAGTGGAACTAAGACCAAAGAAAGACAGTAACTTGTCCAATCAATCACAACAGACAGTGGCAGAGCAAGGACTAGGCCCAATTTCATACTCAAATCCTAAAGCTTTGCCACAGGCATTTCTTCTTCCTTGACTTGAGAGCTTAGTGGGGGATGACCAAGGCCAAGGCTTTTATATTTCTAAAGTTGTGACTCTAGAAACCAGATGGAGGAAAGGAGGGTGACTGCGACAGGACAGCAGGAAGAGGGCTCAGGAGCCAGAAGGGACACCAGGTACCTTCTGCCACCAAACAGAATCTTGTGCTCTGGCTGTTTAACTTTTCCACAAAGCACGTGCCCCGTCAGCGCAGCCCTGGAGACAGATGCATGAAGGCGGTGGCTCTTCTCAAAGCAGCGGAGGTTCGCAATTAATTTGCTGCTTCTCTGGTCTCGACACCTGAAGTCTGAATGAAGTTCAGTAAATTAATCTTGCATATTTCATGGGTCCTGGCTACTGTATACACAGCGTTCCTGATGTTAATTACTGTCTTAGCCAGTGGAGGGGATGTGTTTTATGATGATTTCAACTACAGATAACTGCTATACCCAGAATCACACATCAGCTGCTTATAAATCAGAATGTGATATAAACACTGGCTGTCGACAGCCACACACTGCCCAGAACATGCTTTTAATTTAAAGCTAATGATAAATTAGTCTGTTTCTAGAGAAGTAAGTTCTGTTCCTTCCATATTTTGTTGTGCTTTCCATTGGCCCTGTCCTTGCTTTGGATCTGGAATCACACAGAAATTACAGCATTGCTGCTTTATGCTTTTCCTAAGTCTTCTGTTGGGACTAACCAGCATCTTAAGATTGTTATTTGGTTTGAAAATCTGGACAGAAGGCAATGACCTGGCAATCCTAACACCCTCAAGATGAACACCTGGCATTATAGAACCGATTGCTGGATTTCTGCAAAGGACCTGGGAAGATGCCGCAGTCTGATGCCCTGATACAGCAGGGGGCGCTGCAGGGAGACAATCGGCCATCAGGCTGTATGCTGCTCTGTGTCTACTTGGGTCCTCGAAAGCCAGCCCTCTTCTGCTTAACCCATCAGTGCGCGAGTAGCCAAGAACACAGCCCAAAGTCTCTCAGTTTGAGAGAGACTATGTCTCTGGCAAGTAGAAGCCCCACTGCCAGAGAGCCGTCCGTTACTGGCAAGGAACCGCTGACTACACCGAGCCTCTCATTCAGTGGGGCCGGAAATATGGGTCAGAGAGGCAAAGCCCCTTCTAGAGTCACAGAACATAAGCGTCTCACCTCAAGCTGGAATCAGACCGCGCCCCAAGTTCAGTGATTAAGTAGAAACCACTGTTGCTATTTTCTTCCTGGTTCCTCACATCAGTCTCTAAAAAAGCATTATGTTTATGAATGTGCTTATTACAATCACTTTCCAGTTCCTACATTTTCCGCAAGATCATACCTTGAAGAATTCTACACTGCTGGTTTCTCTCTGTTTCAACAACCTGGTCAGCACCGTGGCTATCCCAACCTACCCACATTGTTTGTGGCAGGGGAACAGAGCTGGCCCGGCCACTTCCATAACTGTAACAAGTATATTTGTTTCTTCTCATCTCCCCTTCATTTGGTTTAACCCTGCTCTAAACCCCCTCAGCCTTTATCGTTCTGGGTCCTCCAACTTCCAGTACAGGTCCCTGCTATGAACCACACACACCAATGATATTTTGACTTTTATGAAGACAGCATGCTATTGGAATTTATAGGGATACTCACTGAAACCACCAAGCCAGCTGACTACAGAGCAGTTACCATTTCGTTTATAGCCTCACTATCACAGCACAAATCCCACTTACATAAATCTCTCTAACAAATCCCAACAATTTCTCCAAGTTCTTCCCCTTGAAACAGCTGCTTCTTCCTCCTGGTCTCTTCCATTAAATCCCGTTCAGCCCAAGTTCAGGGAGAGGGCATTGCTCATTGCTACTCCTGGCAGCACAGCTATGATGTTAATGAGAGAGTGCAGCTAGAGACCATAACTTCTTCTTGATAGGTGACTGCATTTTCTTGGAGGGGCCGTTCTGAAGGCAACTGGGCTCCATCTCACCCAGCGAGCATGTGCCGCCATTCACTGCCTACCGTCCAGCCTGCCTCCAACAGCACTGCCTCACCCTTTCCCTTTATTTTTTTTTTAAAGATTTATTTATTTATGCATACAAGCACTGGGGTACAGGCCAGAGGTGCGGGAGGTGAGAGGACTCACCACAGACAGAGCGGGGAGCAGAACAGGCAGATCAAGGAAGCACACTGCTGAGGGGAGCAGCAGGCACGGCAGGAGAGGTCTGCCGCACCATGTGGGTCCCCTCTCTGGCCGGCAGCAGGGATCGAACTCGTGCTGCAGTGGTTGCGGTTTGCTTCACAGTGCGCTGCCCAACCCACTGCGCCACCAGGGAGGCCCACCCTTTCCCTTTAATAGACTGCTCCAAACACCTACACACCATAACCTCCCCAAAAACCTCTCCCCTCCTGGCTCCACATTAAGGAAGAAGTTCTTCCGTACTCCCGCCCCATGCCAGTGTCCCTCCTGCTCCAGAACTAACTTCCTCTCAGCTTGGCAATGGAAACCTCAAGTTCCTGGGAAGCAGCTTACAACCACACCCTGGGAAAGAAAGCCTGAAAAGTCCGGAGTATTTGAACAACATCTGGCCCTTTACTGGACCAAGTAGCAGCCTGAGATGCACAGTGTCCCATCTGCCCTGCTCCAGTTGGATCTAGTTGCTCTTCTGAATCTTTCCTCAGCAGAAAGAGATGAGACTTGCACATCTCCCCCCTCATCTGACTCTAACGCCCTTCTCCTGTGAGCAGCTACTAGCTGAGAAAACGTGTGAGTTTACCCAGAAGAGCCAAGGGCATGCCAAATCCAGAGGTAAGAGCCAAAGAAAATGAAAGGAAACCAATGTAGCCGTGTGAGGACCAGACCCATAGCCAGCAGTGATGGCTGCCTCTTTTAGAATAAAAGACTTAAAACCTCAGTCTGTAGCACGTCCATTCTGCTCTGTGGTACCTCGCAGACTTCCCCAAGAAAAAAACCGGGCACTGCCCCACAACTACATGACTGCAAATGTCCCTACCACGAGTCACCTAAGAAATTCAGGAGGCTGCATTCCAAAGACAAGTTGCGGTGCTCCTCCTGAGCACTGAAACTACCCTCAACTCTTCAAATGGTGGACTTTCCAGCTTCTAAAACGCCTGGTGTCTACCAGACGCCCTGCTGCCTGCAGACGCTACTCAACACTGTCACACAGAGATCCCAGTGGAGATGTTTCTAGATTCTTTATTCACCTGGGGTTGCTGGAAATATAGTTATGTGCTTAAAAATAAAATAGGTCACAGAGGACATGGACACTGCATGATCAGGTATTAAAGTGCAATTTTTGGTTGAGTTGAAACCTTTAAGGAAAACAGTACAATAAACACAATGGCCCAATTTGGCACAAAAGTTCCTTGAAAACACTCCATCTTTTTTTTTTTAACTTTCTTTTTTTTTTTTTTTTTGAAGATTAACTTATTTATGCATACAAGAGCTGGGGTACAGGCCAGGGGTGTGGGGTGGTGAGAGGATTCACCAGAGACAGAATGGGGAGCAGAACAGGCAGACTGACTGAAATATACTGCCAAGGAGAGCAGTGGGTGAGACAGGAGAGGCCTGCTATGCCATGTGGGTCCCCTCCCTGGCCAGCAGCAGGGATCAAACTCGCGCTGCAGTGGCTGCGGTCTGCTTCATAGTGCGTTGCTTAACCCACTGCGCCACCAGGGAGGCCCCCAATACTCCATCTTTTTTCCCCCAAATACAGAAGCAGCCTTCTGGAGCTATTTAGTAGTAGCTAAATTAGTAGGAGACAAGGAAGTAGTATGTAGCTACATTTACATGGATCACAAAAAGGGAAGGATCTGGATACAATAATGTTACAAGTGTTAGGAATAAGGTCACTCAGTTTGAAAGTATAGGAGAGGTAAGTCCCACCACCAGAACCAACTGCTCTGAGATGGGGGCCAAGAAGTATGCTGTGAGCGCCAATATCCCTCCCCAAGTTCTACTATGCCCAGTGACACCAACTGCCAAAAACCGATTGTTCTCTGAGGGCCCTGCTGTCTCACCGCACTCTGCCATTTCTAAATGGATGCTGCCCTCTGACAAGTCTGTGGGGAGCATGAAATGCACAGTGTATAAGCCTGGCCAGAGATTTTTAACACTCAGGGGGTCCAGAAACAATGTTCCATGGTTGCCTCCTTTAGATTCATCCCCACCTCCTTTAAATTACCAAGAGCTTAGTTATCTATCAAACAGATATTAGTCAAGAGATAAACAAGTGAGAAAGCCTTTCACTGTATCACACCCCATACTTGTCAAGTTTGTTCTGCCTGGTTCTTTCTGCCTTTAGGATGAATTCTTGCCAAGAGCTACATCACCCTTTTTGTACCTCCCCGAAAAAAAAGACTTCTAACAGGTGTGCCAATGTGAGTCTGAGGCCCACAGGACATGAAGCTTCCGTGCCCGAAGCTTCCATTTCCTACATGACACAACAGCAGGAAGGGTGGCGCTGCTGAGTTGGCCTTTACATTCATTCAAAATGTACCCACGCTCCGACCTCTCGCTCTCAGCGCTGGTGCCCACTTTTATCTCGGGTATGAATATTATAGCTGAGTAGACAGCAGGAGGAGAGACAACTGACTGTTGGGAAGTCCTTTCTGCCAACTTATGTTACTACTGTATTCAAAATCTCTCTGAGGTAGGGTGGGGACAGGGCATTTTTCCCTCCTTCTTTCCCATGGGTTATCTGTGGGCCACTCCTTACATTGGCGGCTGCCTCAGGAGAAGATGAACGGGACCCTGTTTTAAGGAGCTCAGGACAATAAGTTCAATGATAGGTCCAGTCCTTCAGAAATATTCCTTCTTAAGCACCACTGGCACCACACACATCCCAGCTGCAGGGGAAGTAAATACAATAAACATGATAGACAAGTCTTCACAACATATGTGATATTAAACATCGGGAAGACATCATTGATACAAGCCACCTCTTCTCTTGTGCAACAGAATGTTCTTCTTTGTACTAGAAGTAGCCACTCTCCTGGGCATGTGGTTCCACACCTAGCTTCACCCATTGCCTGGGTGAATTTAATTTTGCCCCTTTTGTTAATGGGTTGGGTTCTTTAGCTCTTGCCTGGGTTAACACAGAAATGAGTTGATGAGGTATAATCTCCTAATAAAGAAAGTACATATGGGGACATATGCTGGCTCTATAAACCAACAATCTCCAAAGTGACCTTTAAATGATTATTTCCTATTTTTCCTTGAATGCTCCATGGGGAAGCTATCAACAGCAGGGACGGAGTGTGAGGGTGGAAATCAGACCTGAGGCAAAGCAAACTTTTTCTTTCATTGTCTCTCATGCCAATGTCACAAAATTTATTGATGACATAACTGGAAAGTTTGGCTCTGAGCCAAGCTTTGACTTCTGAGTGAGGGGCAGTGGGTGGAGGAGCCATAAAATGTTAATTGCTCCACAGGCAACCTCAAGGCCACCTGCCCCATGCTCTTATGTCACATCAATCATCACAGCCTCCAGCCAAACCAAGCAAGGAGGCTTCCCTCACAGACTCTGGGAGGAACGCCAACTGCTGACCTCCCTGGGTGTCTGCAGCTCCTGACTGCATGATAAACATTTATAATATGGGCCTAAAATGATTTCCAAGGCTCTGGAAACTGTGAGTGCCTCCCTTTCTAAGAGTGCAGAATGAAGCAGCGGTAGGACTGCTAAACCTATAGTTCCATGAGGAAAAAGAAAGCACTGTCACTGCTGAACCCTTAGCCCACTGCTCAGTCCCTGACACAGAACAATAAAAACCCACAGTCCTTCTCCTCTGTTACTTTCACAGCCCATTCTATATGCACAGACACACACAGGGAAGCAGATACATGGAAAGGCTCAGCTAGAATCCTTCGGTGACCTATCTACATGAGTAGAGAGAAGCATATACACTCATATGTGCGCCCATAACACTCACAGATGTGTGTGCTGCGCCTTTTACCTTAATAACAAGGTTTGGGCTAAAATCACTGTTACTTCAATCAGTTCCACACCGGTCAGGACGGCCTCCCTCCTCTCCTGGCCTGTCTGTCTGTCCTTTTCTTCATTCAGAGCTTCCTCACATACCTGCAATTTCCTTTAAGAATGGGCACTGTCCTGGCCTTAAAATATACAAATATACATCCACAATGTACTAATACTCCTGAGAGAATTTTAAGAAGTGAAGCTTAACTTTCCTTTTACTGAGGGCTAGTGACTGATTTCTAACAGAATACAAAAGAAGTGATTTTGTGTGACTGTGAGGTTAGGTTATAAAAAGATTACAGTTCTAAACTGGGTAGCCTCCCTCCCTCTGTCTGTCTGTCTGTCTGTTTCTCTCACGTGTGTGTGTGTGTGTATGCACACTAGCTTGTACTCTCTCTCTCTCTCTCTCTCTCTCTCTCTCTCTCTCTCTCNTTGTTCTCTCTCTCTCTCTCTCTCTCTCTCTCTCTCTCTCTCTCTCTCACACACACACACACACACACACACACGGGATAAGCCATGTCATGCACAGTCCAATGCCAAGGTCCCATGGCAGGTTGCTGCCAACCACCACAGGAATGAGTGTGGAAGAAGAATCTCCAGCCTCTGCATCACGTCTGAGTCTGCAGCCCTGGCTAATAGTCTGACTTGAAAAATCCCAAACCAGAATTAAGCAGATAATTTGTTCCTGGACCCCTGATACAAAAGACTGTAAGACAACAAACACTTGTTGCTCTAAGTTGCAAAGTTTATGTTAATTAAATAACTGATATAGGCACCTTTGGCCTTACCAGAAAGAGGCCATCTGCACATGGACAATCACACACTGCAGAAGGGCTTCCTTACTGGTGCTTCCTAATTATTCTCACTGCTACCTTGTGTGGAAACTGACCTAAACTTGCTCCCTTTCCCATAGCCCTTCTTGCCAGGTTTCATTTCTTCCAACACCTAATGTATTAGGTATTTTCAGATTGATCTTTGTTTTCAGTTCCATTTAGCTATAAAGCTAAATGAAGAGTAAACAGCAACAAAATCTCCAAAGACCCGATGTACTTGTTTGGTATGAATATAAGCAGCTACAAAATGACTTACATACCTACTGCACCACTCAAATAAAACATCGCATTGCTTTGTTCTTGGTCTCGCACTTTGAGCTACAAGATGAGAATTTTCCAGTCCACTGAAATGCATGCTGACACTAAAAACATGTCAGAGCGGTGACAGAGACAAAAGACTAGAATGTCTGAAAATTGAGTCTAACCCTCAGGAGAGAGCACCTTGCCTGTATGGGCAAACCACTTGAAACATTTATGCAGGGATAAAATCTTACAACTATGAACACAGACGGTCCCTCTGGGTTATTCGGTGGATGTGGGATTCTACTGAACAGAAGCTGACTTAATGCAACTTGACTTAGAAGCCGTGTTGGGATTCGGAGTTTTGCACTGTGGGAGCACTACTGTGACAAGGGAGTGCGCAGCTTCTTTAGGCAGATGTGCACAGTGTTTTCTCACTCTTCCCCTCGCCCCTACTGTCCCAGTCCTGTCTCAGGCTTCCCCATCTGGGTGTGAAGTCACACCAATTTTTCAGAAGAGTTAGGGGCAGGTTTCCTTGCTTGTGGCAGGGCTATCACAATGGAACCAAGACCTGTTTTCCTTGGTTGTGGCATGCCATACCAGATCTTTAAATTGAGTTTGAGCACTATCATTTCTAACCTCTGAGAAATGGATGAGAAAATAAAATTGAACTTTCTGGCAATCTCACAAATAGCCCGTAGCAAGTATCTTTGGCTGTAGGTACCACACTCCTCACTCTTGCACTGTTTCCTTTCCCAATTCTGCCCATGCGAAAATGACCAGCTCACAGTTATGTGTATCTTCAGGAATCCAGAGTGCTCGGTATGGGATGGCACCAAAGATCTACACATCCTGGGAACCACCAGGCTCAAACCCCTTCTCACAATAGGGGTGCACTGAGAACATAGCCCATTTCCACAGGTACCCTTCTCTGCTTTGAGAGAAACTAAGTTAACAGCTACCAAAGCGGAAGGTTGTCCTATAAAAAAATAACATCATCTCAGGTAAGAAATGGTCATGTACCCACTAGAGAAAAAAAGTAAACCTTAGAGACAAAAATAAGTCTGCTGGATTTGCTTTTGAAATTACAGATAAGGGAATTTTAAAATATAGTCTGTATGGGCTTCCTTCACTCACCAATTCCACTGACTAAATGGATTTCTGAAGCAGCCAACTAGAAACATAATCGGTATTTCAAAACAGCAAAACGAGCCTTCATCACCCGATTGGTGATTTAGTGTTTCCACACATGCTAAAGCATGCAAAAGAATTCAACAACTTAAGATCAAGATCTGATCACACACAGGTAGATGAAAGAGCAACCTGGTCCCTATCGGAGACAGCTTTTAATGTCCCAACTGTCAACAAACTCTGGAGTCTACGTGTGGCACTTTCACTTTTCTTACATAACCTTTCTGTGCCTCCACTTCATAATCTGTACAGTGGAGACATTAACTGTCCTCATAGGACAACAGTGAGAATAAAACGTACACTAGAATAATTTCTAGCACACAGGGAGCACTCAATAAATATTAGCTATTACTGTTGATGTTTTACTCCAATCCTGATGATTTACTCCAATCTGTAAGCAGATAAACATCAGAAACCCACAGGACAGCAAGGTGTTACTTGGTGAGCATCAGGTCTGCCCTGGAGGATGAGATCGGTGTTCACTGGCATCAGTCAAGATGCCCGGCACCCCCCTTTATTATTTAGAGAAGATTTACCAATGATGACAGGACAGTCAAGCCCACTGTGTAAAGTTTCCCCTACTCTGATCATATGACTACCCCTTATGCACACATCTACCACGCTCCTGTTTTCCTCCTTCCTTTTTAGTAAGTCAAACATTTTAAACAGTCTTTATGAGCAGAGAACCACTGCTTCTCTTTCAGGGTTCTTAATCTCTTTCTGTTCTGTTACTTTCTCTCTCTAGGTACTTCTTATTCCTGCTACTCCTTAGCTCTTGGTGGGTATTACAGTCCACAAGAATTTATTAGCTTTCTTACTGGCAAATCCTTTGCCCCTCCCACACTCAAAAAAGGGATATCTGGATAACTGTCAAAAAATAATTGACCTGAGATACTTCATAGGTTTTTACCATTCTGATAAGACAGTCTTGTTTTCTAAGTATGATGAACACAATTGGCCCCTGATGCTTAGTATTGTTTATTTCTAACAAAAATGAAAAGAGGAGGAGATTATCCGAAGTCTAAGGTAACTTGAAATCAGAGTCATTACATGTAATGCTGCTAGATTTGCCTAAATGATCATGGGGCTTTACAGTGAAAGTACCCAAGAGAGCACATTTGGGATTAGCAAAAGCAATTGATCATAGGTTTTATTATTTTTTCTAATAATATTTTCACTAATTTTTTTGACTCTTCTTATAAACACCAGGAGCCTACTTAATTGCACCCAAGGTAATCTTCAGGCATAGGGAAGTTTCTTAGTAATCTTTCCATGCATGAAGTGCCTTATAGCTACTGCACCATAAAGTTTTGACAACAAACTTTGAATGAGGTAATATGCTAATGAGACATAAGTCCATTAACTTATTGGAGGACCAGAACTAGCATAGTTTGTGATTTTTTTTTAGTCGTAATCCAATCTGAAAAGCCAAAGGTATTTCAAGCAGAAGGGATTTAATGCAGAGAATTAAGTTTCAAAATTGGTGGAAGAGCTGAAGGCACAAACATGGGGGTCATGGCGTGACTCAGTGATCAACGATAGGAACCACTGCATCTGCCCAGAGCTTATATTTTGTCATGCATGGTCCTGAGCTACCACAGGAGGCCATGGGCCTCTGCCTCTGTCTCCAAAGGTGTGGCTGCTGGCTGCTTCATGCCACTGCCACCAGGGTGTATGATGACATCCCTTTCTAGCAGCCTCCATCCTCCATGCTTCAACTGTCACACTGCATTAGGCTGTGAGAGCAGTCCTGTTAGGTCTTTTGGATGCTGTCAAAAACCTGAGTGTTACCACCTGCTTGACACTGACACAATGATGGAGTCTTAGGAATCCCCAGTGAACACTAGAGGGGTAATTTCTTTACCCAAAAGATCAGTGGATTTTGGGGACGTGGGGTTTTGTCATCTTTGAAGAATCTCATTGTATTTCCTCACACATAGCCTTTTCATTTGCAAGGTGCTTATTTTAGTGACTTCTATTTTCAGAACTAAATAGCTGACTCCTATTTTCATCAGGCAAAGTAATGATATGTGCAAATGCTGGTGTGGTTAGAGGAAGAAGTCAAGGTGTTATCCTAAGACTTGCTCCATGAGTTATCCCCTAGATAACTGTGCATTATTGTGCTTTCTGTCAGAGCTTCTGTGTGTGAATGTGACTACAAATATGAATGACCTGTTTGTCTTCATACATCTGAGAATGGCAGCATTGGAAGAGACCTCATTTAATGGATAAAGTAACCAAGAGAAATTCTGTGGTGTGATTAAGAGTTTAGCTATAGAGTCAAATGGACCTGAGTTTGAACCCCTGCTTCTCAGGTTCATAATCTATGCAGTGGGGAGATCTTCTCAAGTATTCTCTTTTCAGTAATAGGTGAGAATAAAAAACATGAGATGACCAGCACATACAATGAATATCTTTAGAACAAAGCGAGACAAGACTAGTCAAGGTCCTAAGATGAGATGGTCCAGAGTGAGGTTTAAGACCCAGACTTCTGGGGCCTCCCTGGTGGCACAGCAGGTTGAGCGCTGCACTATGAAGCATCCATGGCACAGTAGTGCCCGTTCAATGTCCGGCCAGGGAGGGGACCCACATGGCGCAACAGAACTCTCCTGCTTCGCCCGCTGTTCCCCTCAGCAGCATATTTTGGTCGATCTGCCTGTTCTGCTCCCCACTCTGCCTCTGGTGAATCCTCTCACCTCCTGCGACTCTGGCCTGCACCCCAGCTCTTGTATGCATAAATAAATAAATCTTAAAAAAAAAAAAAAGACCCAGACTTCTGATTCTTTCTATAGAGTTTCTGCACAAAGAACTTCTATGTGACAACTTCTTTCTTCTAGGACTTGCCGGGCAGCTGGTTAACTGCCTGGCTCCTTTCTTACTTGTCCTAGAGGAGAAGTATGAAATCAGCATGCTTATGTAACAAGAGAAGACACCATGACAAGACTTGTGTCTCCCATCACCGGAAAAACGAAAGATTAGTGGACCAGCTGAAGACAGATGTCAAGTGAGCTTTCAATCTTATACCTATTGGTAATCTGATCTCTGGGCTCTGTGCTCCCTCTGATGTATTGGCTGTTTTTATTCACATCTCTGTGAACCATTTGTAGCATAAGCTCAGCCAAGGCTTCTGTTCAGATCATCGTCATCTTTGGCAAACTCATCTTCAGGTGATTCTGAGAGATGACATGTTTCCAAGTTGCCCCGCCACTCAGAGTCTGCTGACAGCACGCGCCTGGCCGAACAGACTCGCAGGGGAGCACTGCGGACGTAGCCCGGCTCATGAGAAACGCACAGCACAGTGGACAGCTCATATAGCAGACCACCACCCCAGAAACAGCCTGGGGGGCACTGGCAGGTAGTCTGATCTTAATGGAAGAAGCAGGAGAGCTGCCAGGAGTCACTTAAACTGAGAAGCAGTTCCAACAGATGCAGAAAAGAACAAAGATGGCAGGTTAAGAACTGCACACTTCACAGACCCACAGTGAGAGGAGTGGCTCTGCAACTAAAAAATCATGAGATTAATGGACATCAATAAAATCTGGCCTCATTAAAAAAAAGTTTTCTCCAATGCTGACCCCAAAAAGAAGAGAGACAAATACTGCATGGTTTCACTCATATGTGGAATGTAAAGTAACAAAACAAAGGAACTGGCAAAATTAAACCAAAGAAAAAATCTCAGAAATCTTACTATAGAGCGGAGACTAGTAGAGAGAGAGGGAACAAAGATGGAGGTGACCCAGTGGCCTAAAATAAAGGACGATGGGTACTTTGATGGGGGGGGGGGGGGGGGGGGGTGGGGGGGGGGGGGGGGGGGGGGTGTTGTGGTAACAGATGCCAGAGGTGTGAACCTACTCCCCTAAGGGAGTGCTGTACACCAAGGTTAAGTCAATTCAAAATTGTGTAAAGAAAGAGATTAAATTCAATACCCACATTCTTCTTGTTTTTTTTTTTATTTGTTTGTTTGTTTTGGTTTTGTTTTTAATCCCCTTTTCTCTCCTCTCTAAATCTCTCTAAACCTCCACCTCTGGGGCCATCCTGGCATTCAGTTCCCTTTTTAGGGTTTCCCTGGCACCTTGCTTACAAAGGATCTTCTTCCTACTCTCGTCCCTGAACGTGCAACATTATTTCCCTAGAGAAACGGTAATAGGGACCCAGGCTACTGGGATATTCAATAAGGGACCCTGAGACTCCACAGCCACAGGCTTCTCCCTGTCCAGAAAGGAACAGAGCAGTCCTGTTCTCATATGACCACTTCTGCTGCAAGAGAGTCCCCACCTCATTTCACTCACGTAAACACATCACTGCAAACTGCTCTAGAAAGGGCTGTGATGAGGATAATGTGTGTAGAGGGATGTGCTAGGTCACAGAGGTGCATGCTTAGTTCAAGAACAAAGCAGACAGTCAGTAGCTGGAGCCAGAGCAGGCTTGGTCTTGCTGATCTGGCGTTTCTCACTATTCCAGACCCAGAGGAACACTAACTGGAGGAGACAAAGGCCCTTAAGGCAGCATCAATCCAACCCACAAGCTCATGAATTGAAAAACAAAGTGAAATGTATGACGCAGGTCTATGGTGCTCTATTTTCTGAACCACCAAAGATAAATAGCTTCCCAAAGGGCAATCAGGTACAGGTAGCTAGACTTGCAGGAGATCATCTACTTGGTTGCTCAAAATGTGGATTAATTCTATTCCTTAAGTACCATGGGCGCACACTACCGTAAGCACAAACAACATATTGGTTAGTGGGGTGGTTAGCAAGAGTACAGGAAGGCTTCTGCATTAAAGTCATATTAAATATGGGCACCCTCAGGGCCCTTCACCTTTGAGCTTATGGGACTTCATGTAAATCAGGAGGTTGCAGAGACTAATAATGGAGCCAGATTACCTGGGTTTGAATCCACTAACATGGGATCTGGAACAAGTTATTTTACTTCTCTATGCCATGTTTTCTACCTCTAGAAAACAAAGAGAATATTACCTAACTTACAAGGTTGTAAGACATTAATGAGAAAACATTAAACAAGAGTATCTTCAAAGCCCTCAGTGGGGCGCCTAGTATACAGTAGGCATTACATGTCCCCTAAATCACTTTATTGTTTTCAGCACCATTTAATTTGTGTCTACTTTGTGAATCATTTTTCTCATAAAGTTCCAAAGACAGTTTATAATTACCTCTGGTTTACAGCCAGGGAACGTGATGCTCAGAGAGAAAAGACTGACCCAGATCACACAGTGATAAATGGCAAATTCATGAGCTGAACCAGGACTCTCTGGGCGATTTTGTCATCCAGACTCCCCAACCCAAGTTTTGGAGAACTCTCCCTTCCAGAGATGACATGCCCCTCTCTGAGGTTGCTCAGAAATCTGGTGCTGGCCTTAGAACAATCCGGAAATGCAGTTTGCCCAGGGAGAGGCACAGCCACGCGGTGAGCAGCTGCCACCTGGCCCCGAGCAGGCGGGGTCGCCGAGCAGAGCCCACCGCCTGCTAGTCCACCTAAGCCCCACGCCACGTGGCAGGCAGCAGTGTCACTTCTGCTGAAACAATGTGCTTCCTTCCAGTCTCCCAGCTGATTACCCAGGAGGTCTCCAGCGGAAAAAAACACTTCACTGCCAAGCGACCAAGAGAAACTTAGCTCCTCATCTGCCAGCCCTCTCTCCCCAGGGAAAGACAACGCCTTTGATTTTAGGGGTGACAGAGTGGAAAGGTTCAGGTGGGACAAGGGGCAAGATGACTGTAGATGGACAAGGAGTGTAGTTGCTGTCATTCACATGGAAATGTGATGGGGGCGACCTAACTATGTCGTGAGGCAAAAGCCCGTCATAGGGGAACTGCCCTGAAAAATCAGAGGTTCCACAGCTGGCCCCCCTTGGACGCCCTTTTGTTTTGGCTGATATAATAATTAAAATTTTAAAAGTTACAAAAAAACATGTTTGCTGGAATATCATCCATAGGGGCAGTTGTAAATTTGGCTGTTTGTCAAACAAAATAGATGGATGCGATACATTTATTCCAACACAAACCTTTACGGCTGGTAAATGCTGCCACTAATTTAAAAAGGCCATGGAGCCAGGAGGAACAAAATATGGTTGTTTTACAAACCCAAAAGTTAGTCTTTAGGCAGTCTCCCAGGCTTAAATATTTACTATTGGAAACTGGCCTTAGGAAATGAGAAAAGCCCTCTGTGATCTGGCCCATTGTGGAAGGCTCTGCATCATCCCAGGTGATAAAGGAGTTACATACACTCTTCCTACTCTCCTCCTCTTCCTTTTGCCTTTGTTCTACTTAAGTTGAGATCATACATAGAAAAACTCCCTAATTATTTTTAGGCTTAGAATGAAGTTAGTGATTCCCTTAAAAGACTAAATGTTAGGTTTAGAGATAACTAAAACCTTAGATTGAGGGCCTGTAGCTTCTTAGGTATTGTCACTAGTTTGATCTTAGACATTGTGACTGGTAGTCTATCTTACACTCAGAGTAAACAAAATATTTACTTGTATTTGCACAAAGTTGCTTTAGCCTCTTTAACATTGATCAGTAACCGTGTGGATTAAGATATTGTTAAGAACGTGTTTTGGATGTAAACTTTACTTCAAAATGGTATGTGTCCTAAAACTTGAATGGAGGCCGCGGGACCCCAAGCTGTTCTTGAAAAAATGTGATGTTTGTTAACTTCCTGCTCTGTGCAAACACGCTGATGTAATCCCACTGCCTGCTTGCAGTGTATAAAATAAAGGCCTGCTGAGACTTTTCAACAAGGACGCATGCCAAACCCCAACTCGAGTTTTGTAACCCTGGACCCCCCTCATTCGCTGACTTCCGTTCCATCCTTTGGGGACTTGGCCTTCTGTCATAGCTGGTCTTCGGCAGAAATGGGAGCGGACGTGCTGATGGAGGCACAGGTCACAGCTATTCTGAACAACGTGTATGAGAACACATGTCTCATACGCAGTCATGCAGGATAACCATGTTCTGGTCGAGAAAAGGACACATCAACAGTGGTCCCTGTGTGTAAGCAAGATTTGTGTCATCACACTCGACGAGGGCACCCTGACCAAACTGCCTACAGACGAACTTCTCAGAGAGGATCCTAGTTGTTAAGTGATACCTGACTCAATCCTCACAATAACCCAAAAACATTATTAACAACCCCATCTTACAAACATGAGACTCAGACCCAGAAAGGGCACTTTCCAAACAAAAGTACTTCACCCAACACCCCCAGCTAGTGGGTGACAAAGCAGGGACAGGCTCAGATCAGCTGGTTCCAGTCCATGTGTCTCTTTCCCCAGCTCCGAGACTTGCACTGAGATACTCACAGGCCACTGCTCCTTGGTTCTGTAGATACTTGGAAGCAACATGTTCTGTTTTTCTGCCCATGTCTTCCTCACCACCTTGGCCCTGTTCAAGGATTATAGCATCTCTGACCAAAGCCTAGAGTGTCCAGTACAAATGTTTGGGAAGCAACCTACATAAAAAAATAAGCCTGTTCCAAGGTGTGTGTTCTCACCTGGGGAACAGGAGGTCCGCTTTGCACGCTGAGCTGTTCCACACTATGCTTGCTGCTTCTACATAATTGTGATTATCACCCAGATGGCCTCATCAGGATGTCTATACCTTGCTGTGGTATAGACCTAAACTAAGAGGAGTGTCCCCAGGACGGCTTGCACCCTCTGCTCTTTTACACACAGCATTGGTCTATGCTTGGACTCACTAGAAAATGGGAGGACTCTCTATCCCCCCAAAGTTGACACCACTCAAAGACTTAGCAGCAGCAGGTGAAGTGAGATGGGGTCACAGGAAGTTACAGACACTGGGCATCTTTCCTGTCATCTGTGCTCTAACCTCAATAGGTCTGCAAGTGAAAAACATGGGGACATACTTATCTATCATTTCATGCTTTGTATTATGAGCTATTACAATGACATAAAGTCATGGAAGTTAACATGGGCAACCTGGTAATAATTTCAGCAAGGCTCTTGGAAACTGTATATTTCATTTGCCCTGAGGCTCATAATTTGACTTTCAGTCAACACAGTTGAAATACGTGCAATGAAAATTTTATAGCAACAAGGAAATGCATGTGCCAAGAGGTAACCTCTTTTATGAACTACTTACTTGCTTTTAAAAGGAAAATACTGCAACATAAATCACATGTGCAGTGTTCCTCAGATTCTGGATGGAGGATGGAGATGACCATACTCTGTGAAATCAAACAGAGTCATTTATTCAGATTCATCCTGAGCTTATTGCTGACCAGCTGTACTGCCGAGGTGGAAACTGGGAGGAGTTTCAAGTTTGCTGCAGAGGACTAACCATTAGGCCTATACAAAAGACTTGAGCTCAAGCCAGGACTCTCCTCCCTCACTTGCTAAGTCACTTATGACCCTGACCCAGTTTTCTCATCTCTCTCCTGAGGATAATAACACAGATCCTGCCTACAGCACACGGTTGCTATGAAGACCAAACCAATCAATCCATGTGAAAGAGCTTTACACACTATAAAACACCAAGCCCTTGTGAAAAGAGAGAAGGTAAACTGCCTAACAAGTTTATGCCTCTGGTCCCTTGTGTAGGAGTAAGAAGAATAACAGCTAGTACTCCTACAGTGCTCTCATCATGCAGACACTGTTCTCAGTGATTACCAATATTAACTCATTTAATTCTCAAACAACCCAAGGGGGCAGGTTCTACTATTATTATTCCCATTTATAATAAGGAAATTGAGTCAAATAGACGCCGAGTCGCTTGCCAAAGACAGTAAACTGTAAAGAAGCTGGGATTCTAACCCAGGCCACCTGACTTGCGAATCTTTGCTTCTAATGCCCTTGGGAAAGGTTGTCTTCCAAGTCTTCCCTTGAGCATCTGTATGCTTTGATCCTACTGCAAAGGCCACACTTCTCTGGGCTATGAAACAGCTGAAGGAAGTATCCTTTTCTACAGCAGACTCTGCCTTGGGATCTGGTGTCCCTTGCCCATGTGGAGATGTAGTTACATATTCTACAGCAATGGAACTTCTGCCCACTGGTCCTCCTCCTGCTCTGAGTTCATGCAGAGCAAAGTAAATCCCCTCCACATGGAAGCAGTTCAAATATTAAAGATATTTCTCAAATCCACTGTGAGCCTTTTCAAAAAGCTAAACTTCCCAGGTATTTCAACTTTTTAACCCACACAACATCCCTAGCACTTTCCCAGATGCTTACCACCCTCTTCTGTATTCCTCTGATTTTGTCCCCCAGAAATTGGCTGTGAGACATATAACCATAGGGGCTTCTGTCCAGGGCTATACACCATACACTCAAGCACAGCTACAGTGTGTGCTCATTTTCACTCACTGCTCTATCCATCTGAACTCAGCTCCCCTACGGCCTGGTGTCTGACGCTCCCAAGATATGGACACTCTTTCTGAAGCAAAGTGAAGAAGACACAGGCAACCCCCATTACTCAGAGGCTCATTATTTTGTTCTTAGATTACTCCACTCCTCACCTTCCATAAGCCTCTGGATTGCTCTTCTCGTTCTCCTTCCTTTAGGATTTTTCAGCTCCTCTAATCATATATGCACTACTTTATTCAACATATATTCATGGAGATGCTACTCAGTAACTGGCACTCCTAAAGGTGGGGGTCATAAAATAAGAGAACTGTTCAGTAGTTCTAAAGGAGGTAAAGATTTAATATTTCTTTTGAAGTTGGGAATTTGCCTAGATCTGATTTATTCATTCTCTCTCTCCTGAGACAGATCATGATTCTACCTTTACTAATGTAGGTATCCAGTAGTGCCTGGTGTCTACTTATGTATGATGTCTACGTATGCATGGTGTCTACATAAGTATGATGTGCACACACGATGACCTATGACATGTTCAAATGCCTACTGCAAGGAATACAGTGGGAAGGTGCAGCCTCCTTACTTTGTGGGCTCTAATATTTATGTTTTAATTTTGCAACTGCATTAGTAGAGTGACAAACTAGGTAATTTTCAAGGAAATGTCAAAGAAAATTTTGTAGATTTGTTACTGACTTTAGGGAGAAGTTCAGTACCAAACGGTTTCTTTTAATAATAATTTTCTTAAATGAAGGGTTTTCTTTCATTTATTTTGGGTTCAGGCCACTTTTCTGCAACAACCTATTTGACTCTCAGTCAAGAACAGATTAGAGTTATTGCTAAATTAATCTATACTTATAGAGAACCAGTAACAATTATAAATCATGTTTGACCTTTAATAAAACTACTTTCCTCTCCCTTCACAAGTTGCATCACTTAATCTATTGCTACATCACATACACCCTAAAACTCAGTGCCTCAAAACAGCAGTGATTATATTGTTCACAGTTCTGCAAGTGGGCTGGGCTCAATATGATGGCTGTGCTGTCTCCACAAGGAGTCAGCTCCATGATCATTGGAGACCCAAAGCCTCCCCTGCATCTCTGGAAGTGTGGTGCTGGCAGTGGGCTGGGTGCCTCTCTTCTTTCCCAAATGTCTCCCCAACCTGACAGTCCCTCTAAAGCAATTTGGCCGGATTTCTTTACCCGATGGCTCACTCTAAGAATGAGAGCAGAGACTATGAGGTTTTTCAAAGGCTAAACTGCAAATTTCCAGAACCACAAAATTTCTACTACATTTTCTTCACCAAAGAAAGTCACAAGGTGGGCTGCTGAAAAGATGGCGACGGAGAGACAATAGGCTCAGAAAGCTCCTGGAAGATACAGGAAAAAGGGAAAAAATACAGTAGGCCCCAGTAGGAACTGTAACACTGAGGATAAATTGGACTATATTTTCAACCTACCCAGAGAAGAAGGACGCACAGAAGAGACTAACAAAAGGAGAAAAGCCGTTTAAACATACTGTCCCAGACCCTTCCTCCTTTCCCCTCCCCCCATCTACTAACTCCGCGAACCAGGAACTACAAGACAAACCCAGAAGCCCAACACCGAAGAGAAAGCTTATAAACAGCCTAGTGGGGAGAATTGCAGCGATACAGACAACCAAGGAAGCTCTCCAGACCTGGTGAGTTAAGTCTCTAACTTTAGGGATACTAGGGAAGGAGCAGGTAGTTGAGTTAGGCTGAGGGAAGCCTCACAAATAGAGACCTCGGTGACAAAGAACTGTTAACCGGCTAAGCCATCTCTAAACTGAACGGGGGATGGGATGTATTTAAGCCACAAGTTGGACCAGAAAGGCGTGCTTGGTGCAGCAGACTAACAACCTAACTAGGGAAAACCCACAGYCTCAGYGCCCAGTGGGGAGCCCCAAACATAACCTTCGGTACTCTAGAGCACTGGGAAGTGCAGAACCTCCACCGAGCCTAGGTGCGCAAGCCCTGGAGCTACGCTCCCCCCACAAAACCAACAACTTCAGCTAGCAGCAACTTTGGCATAAGTGCTGCACCCCGCCTGCAACCCGATCCCAGAGCTGGCACCCCTGCAGTCT